>NQII01007044.1:43577-77344 GCA_002778355.1 Clitarchus hookeri | reverse complement strand
TCGCGTAACTGACTTAACTGTCCTCAGTGGCTCCTGTATATATACGTTTCTGTTCTATTTTCCATAGAACTCGGGACTTACCCTCTCGTGTTTGCGGTGGGATAGGGGTAGGCGGGGTGCACTGTTTTTCCCCGATTTGTAATTCCTTGTGGCGAGGGGCGATAATATGCCCGGGACTCCCCGTGTTCGCAGCGTCACGTCGTGACTCAGGCAACATGACAGGTGCAGTTGGTTCGAGCTCGGGGATTCCAATGGTCGTTAGGCCATCGGTTTACGACATGGGTAAGAATAGCGTCGCTACTACTGTTAGGTATGAGTGGTATGTGTCAAGGTAACCTCAAACTAAATCTTTACGAAAACATTATTAGCAGCTAACTTCATTCAGTAATACTGCAATCACGATTTGTTTACTTCGTTCAGAGCCGGGGCATATGGGCTACTCTCGGTTTTAACATGGCCGCCCGGCCGGCCAGTTCTAAACGCACTGTAAAATTCGAGTTCGTAGGCGCACGCTTTTGGCGCCATATTTGAAAAATCAACATTCGCATTCACGAATGTCGGAGGTGAATATTCGCATTCGCATTCGCAAATGTGGAAAAATCGACATTCGTTGCATCACTAGTATGCAATATTTTTTTTTAAACTTACCACAAAAACCCATGTCTCTTGCATACGATTCCATATAAACAGCAAGTAATGTTTATGAACAATTTTAAATAGTAATGTTATATAGAGCTGCTTTGCATACTTTGCTTTGCTCTCTCCCTTGGGAATGCGAAGTGCAGTGTTTCAAGAGCATCACTGGTAACCAGAAAATTTTTTCCCAATTTATTTACCTTTTTTTAAACATTTAAAAATATTTTTTTTAATTTGGGATGGTTACAACAACTAAATAATTACTAAAAAAAAAAAAGTACAACTGCCCCAAAATTTATTTAAATTCTTACTCAAATTAAGAAAAAGGTAAGTACAAACTGCTGCAGTCTAAATACAAAGTAAGATTGTTAATGTGGCCTTTAATTCAGCTCACATGTCACGTAACTGAAAAAATTAATCAATGATCTTACTGCTCCAAAATATATTAATTTAGAATTTCACCAAAATAACTTTAATTTTTCTGACTCAAAATATTAAGTTCAATACAAAATTATTTCAGTAATTTAAAAAGGATTATCAAAATTTCTAAATTATAATTGCTCCGGTCCTAGCTGCAGTAAGCATAGCATATGGACTTATACATCCTATTACATATATATTTAATATTTGAAAGTGTTCAAAATCATTAAAATAATAAAGTTGTATTTACAAAATGATTGCGTAATTGCATATCAGGCTCTCTGGCCTTAACAACTGGATGGCATCACTCTGGAATAGGCAGCATCACTCACAATTCACAAGTCAAGTGGTGCTNGGCCTTAACAACTGGATGGCATCACTCTGGAATAGGCAGCATCACTCACAATTCACAAGTCAAGTGGTGCTTCCACGAAGAAGTTGGAAAGGAATCACTAAAATAAATAAATTCCTATACACAGACACCCTTATATTCAAATAATGCTGCATCCTGTCCATAACTTACTTCTGGGACCACAAAAATATAACCTGTATTAGGATGGCACTGGGGATTGTCTCAATATTAATACCAACATAAAATACAGTGTCTGCCTTGTTCAAATTCCCCACTCAGGAACTTTGCTCCCGGTAATTTTACGCATAAGCAGCACAAAAAAAAATACTTATGAAGAAAATAAGCCGAAAATACAAAAAAAAAAGTGCTTGAAAACTAATTACATTTTAAAAACTGAAAAAAGTATCAACTATATTACAAAAATATGTTGGTAACATAAAAATGTCTTTAAAATTTTTTTTATATTTTGGTTAAAACTGACTGAAAATCATATCCCTATTTAAAACTGATGGGTGGTGAAATAATTCCATTAAAATTAATTTGACACAAAAATAAAAAAGGTAAATTTCGAGAATAAGGGCTTTTCTGAATAAAATATTGTACACCCACAAAAGTAACATCAATGGGTTCTACACAGCGGTAATTATCTAGTTTAGGGGCTTTTCTGAAAAACACAATAAAAATTTAAAATTATGATATATTTCTACTCTACTAATGATGCAGAACACGAATATACTAGGGGCATTAACGTCCGACTAATTTCGTAATATGTGCCCACCTAACCTAACAAAACCTAACCCCACGATGGGCGAATCACTATTTTACATTTTTAAACTAACCTAGGATTGTTGGGTTTTACACTAACCTATGATGTTAGGGTTTTAAACTAACCTAGGATAGTAGGGTTTTACACTAACCTAGGATGTTTGGATTTTACACTAAAATAAGAATTTTGGGTTTTACACTAACCTAGGATGTTTGGGTTTTACACTAAAATACGAATGTAGGATTGCAGGGATTTAAAGGAACCGTAAAACACACCAAAAGAATGTAAATTGACTCACCTAGGTAGGGGGCTGGTATAATTCCTCTGACGTTAATAGACACAAACAAACATATTTCGCAAGTTTTTTTAAATATGTTCTACTTATTTTAACACTACGGCCTCTTCAATATCAACTAGGTAAGCTATGCTGAATTCATTAAAACAACTTTTGTTGGCATAAAACGTTTCGTTCATAAACGTAAACAAACTGTCAGAAACAGTCATCTCACAAACTTGTTCAATTTTTTAAAATATGTTGCACTTATTTTAAAGCGATGCCCCTAGTATATTCGTGTTCTGCATCATTAGTAGAGTAGAAATATATCATAATTTTAAATTTTTATTGTGTTTTTCAGAAAAGCCCCTAAACTAGATAATTACCAAATATTAGTTCTGAAGCATTTGTTAATAGGTGAATATAACACACAGAAGCACTCGTCCTTGCATTCTCCGTTTTAAATCCGCCGGATTGGAACAACACGACAGACAAATCAGAAGGGCTAATAAGCTGTTTGAAAAATTGTCCGTTAAATCACATGTGACGCGTCGCCGTGACGGAACAATATCTTCAAGTCAATAAGGTGACGGCACGAATCATAACGTAACCAAATATAATAAAGACAGAGGTAAACAAAGTGCTGAACAACTGGTACATTTAACTATTTTATTTAATACATTCTACTTATTTTAACATGACCCCCTTCTGAATATGAACTAGGTAAGCTATGCAGAATCCATTATTGCTACTTTTGTTGGTCTAGGACAATTCGTTCAGGAAAGCCGCTAAACTGGATAGTTACCGCATTCGTTAGTTGTGTCGTCCGAATCCAACCATGTTAAAACTTGTGATTCATTCACGACGGTTGTTGAATTGGCAGAGGTCAGTGGAATTGTACCAGTCGCATACCTAGGTGAGTTAATTCATATACGCCCAATAGGTTTTACTGTTACTTTAAAACCAAAAAATCCTAGATTAGAATAAATTCGTAGGTTAGATTAAAGCCCTAAAATCCTCTACTCTGAATAATTACCAGTTAGATTAAAACCCTACAATCCTATGTTAGTTTAACACGCTACTATCATAGGTTAGATTAAAACCCTACAGTCCTAAGTTAGACTAAAGCCCTATAATCCTAGGTTAGATTAAAACCCTACAATCCTATGTTAGATTAAAACACTATAATCCTAGGTTAGATTAAAAATGTAAAATGGTGACTCATCATGGGATTAGGTTAAATGGGTACATATTAAGAAAAATTGGGTGGACAAATGTTAAATTGAGGTCTTTCCATATGTTCTGTAGGTATGTTTTTAGTGATTTTACCCCACAATTTCTCTGATCTTCTTAACCCTCACCACTATCATTTTTGTGGTTTGTAAACTTTATATGTTAACGCCCCTAGGAAATTAATGTTCTGTGTAATAAGTAGTCGAAATATACCACTTTTCGGGATTTTTGTTACTTACGGAAAAGCAGCTATTCTTTAAATTACCTACCCTGACTTTTAAGCATATTTGCATAACAAAGTTTTGCGTAAGCAAGGTAATTGGTAAAGTTTTTATAAATTGTTTCGTTACCAATTTTTAAGTATTCTTGAAACTTTACAAATGAACGGGCATTTTAAGTGTGCTACAATTTTCCATTAACCTCTGCACTTTTAATGTGAATTAGAGC
Organism: Clitarchus hookeri; assembly: GCA_002778355.1. NCBI lineage: Eukaryota > Metazoa > Arthropoda > Insecta > Phasmatodea > Phasmatidae > Clitarchus > Clitarchus hookeri. The sequence goes on along the minus strand of NQII01007044.1, from coordinate 73,216 downwards.
CTTTTCTGTATTAAGTAGTTTTTTTATTAGCTTTTGTGTTTAGTCCATTTCTTGTAGGGAGAGTCTGCCGGTAATTCTTTCTTTCAAATGTTGGCTGTAACCAAGAAAAAAGCATGAGACAGTTCGTAGCTGCGATTCAAAGCTAACTTAAATTTAGATTGTTTAAAACATAGGACGCCACCATATTGCACTGAAAGGTGCAGAAATTACTGCATTCTGTGAGCACCTGTTCAGTACAGCAGTAATTGGCAGATGAAAACCGACTACACTCGGCGCGAGTTCCGGTAAATGGAAGACGCGGAACTCTGCCAGTGCGCACCGAGTGCAGTCCTGTGCGGTAATTGGAAGACGCTGTTAGTCTCTGACAACAAACTTTCCACTACAATAATTAGCTTACCTTTACTAAGATGCGATCACAACCTGACTCACATTTTATACACAATGCTTTCAACGATTCCATTCTACAGATTTAGAAATCAAATACATTTAAAAACGGTATAGTCTTGGGTCTCGTTACATCAACATTGAGAAAATATATAACACTTACAAAATAATAAAACACCATAGAGCAATGAGTACAGCATAGAACTGAAACTCCCGCATTTGAATGCCGTTCACTGTTTGCAGCGCAACTAGTGACAGAGCGATGTATTACATTTTTTATTTAATTCCGTTTTCCCATCGGAGGTCTTGAGGACAACTTGAACTTTGAGTATGTCAGTTTGTGACATACATTTTTATCACTTACATTTGTAACGAATGGTAAATCCATCCTCTGTATAAGTTTAATTTTCAAATTACTGTGTATGACCAGCATAAAATATTAATAATTTCCCCCACAGGTTTTGGTAAGTGTATATGTGTATGTTAATTTCACTATAGCAGTATTTAATTTGTTAGAATTATTATTTTAATTAAAAAGCTATATATTAAACTTCGAAAACCCTTTGGTTTGAGCTACGGATGAAGAGCATAATGTAAGGAGAAAGAGTTGGCGCTCCCAGGTCAGGCCTTCCTCATTAAAGCTCCTACACAATTGAAAACTTTAACATTTGACTTTACGTTTGCTTCCCGACATTTTGTTTCTTATGGAACTCGACAAAATGGAACTGTTATAGGTAAAGTAGAGCACATTTGACTTTACGTTTGCTTCCCGACATTTTGTTTCTTATGGAACTCGACAAAATGGAACTGTTATAGGTAAAGTAGAGCACATTTGATTTTACGATTTCGAAAAGGTGAAATTTAAGCCATAGTCAAGCTGCTATTTCAAAAAGAATCTAACACAGGTTATCGGAAATTAGTGTAATTCTATTCTAGGGCGATCATCATCTCGGTATGTTAAACCACGCTGGTTTAAATTAAATAAATGGCAAACGAATAAAATGCGAGGAGGGAATATATGAATATATATTTTAGAAAAAGAAACAAGAAATTTTTTGTTTTGAAATAAACATTTAATATACATTATATTTTACAAATTTATGTAAAATTCTTTCCTAAGGAATTTGATAATAATCTATAGAACAAAATACATTTTTTTACAAAGCTCGCATAACCAATTTTCAATTGACTGAACTTTTACTTAAAATTGCATTGATGGTTTCGTCAAAAGAACAGACATGTAAAGTAGAATGCTAAAGTTTTCTATTGTGTAATGGCGTTTAAGCTGGCTAGATTTGGTGCAGTAAACGATTATTGGATACCAAACATACAGCATAAAATCTATTAGGAAAATCATTTACCGTACTATTATCAAACATTTTAAGACTAAGAAAGTTGATTGCAGGAATATATATTTGTATATTACGTAGCTAATTCTTTTTCCAATGCAAGTTTTTATTTGAAATTTCAAGAGGAAATTCGTTTTGTCCCTGCAGAGCAGCATTGATGGCTACATGATTATGCAAGATTGTTTAACAAATGTGAAAGGTGAATTCATTTTAATCTGAAATAAACTTGTGGAATAAGTAAAAAAAATGGACTTAAAAAAATTTTTATTTCACGAGTTTATAATAGCATTACTTCAGGACGTTTAAGATTTTCAAAATATATTTGTGGTTAGAAATTTTGCAGAGAAGCACTAAAATCTTATTACCCATATAGTTTTGTACATACAAGTATGGATACATGTTAAATACATAAACAGGTATATTTGTTGTACAGCAAACATATTAAATACTTTTAATGCTTTTCTAATGTCTTAAAAAGAATTGCGAAATAACAGAGATCAAAGTCACCAAATCCAACCAAATGGAAAAACAGTTTCAAATATTAGGGGTGTCACCAAAACCTATATAGTACTGCACCAAGCTTCTTAAACCGAAAATAGTTTAACATAAGACTTTTTCCGCAAAATGTATTTGTACGAAATTAAAAATATGACTGTAATCGTAAGCAAGCATTACTTTGGGCAAAATTATATTCACTTGACAAATTATTCAAGTTTGTATATAATTTCTATGTTGGTATACACATAATCGTCAAAGCTTACTTAGAACTTGTAGGCCCTATCTGCTTAAAAATAATGTTTAAAGGAAAAGTTATTAGCTGCTTCAGGAAGATGAATATAATAAATATAATATATGGCATGGACTGCAGGCGTCTATTAAGAGGTCCTGGAAATGCTCATTGACATAAGTTTTAAGATAGCTGGAGCTTTATCAATTATTAATTAGCGAATACACTGCTTTTATATAACTCAAGAATAGTGAAACACTACAGACTTTTCTTTCACATTCCATTGCTGGAGATTGTGAGTGAAAATAATCATTATGTTAATATATTCTGTCCTGGAATAAATAATATTCATACTTAAATTTTTTTATTGCTATTATATTATTGGTGGCATAATAATATTTCTCAGTTCATATAAGATAAATTTACAATTATTTAATGGTCTATATGTCTATTTTTGTTTTCAGTTTTTCATTCACTATTTTCAATTCACTTAGTCTTTTTCCCTACAAATTTAGAAATATTCTCGTTTTAACATTCATTTGTTTACTGACATCGCACTCTGATATAAGTTTTCTATTACAATATTAAATACCACATATCACACAATAAATAAATATATCAAATACAAATATNATTCTGTCCTGGAATAAATAATATTCATACTTAAATTTTTTTATTGCTATTATATTATTGGTGGCATAATAATATTACTCAGTTCATATAAGATAAATTTACAATTATTTAATGGTCTATATGTCTATTTTTGTTTTCAGTTTTTCATTCACTATTTTCAATTCACTTAGTCTTTTTCCCTACAAATTTAGAAATATTCTTGTTTTAACATTCATTTGTTTACTGACATCGCGCTCTGATATAAGTTTTCTATTACAATATTAAATACCACATATCACACAATAAATAAATATATCAAATACAAATATAATGAAATGGTACAATGCAAACTTAACACATGAAATATGTAGCAACAACCAATGATCAGTTATAATCCATTGAAAGGCAAATGGGGTTTTCAATCCTAGAGAGAGAGAGAGAGAGAGAGAGAGAGAGAGAGAGAGAGAGAAAGAAAGATATATATGTGTAAAATTTTCAATCTGTTTGGAATATTTTATTGGAACTTAAAGATTATTATCATTTATTTAAACATTAAATATTGTGTTAAGCATACATGAATTACATTTTACAACTGGCAACTATTTTATTTAACCAATGCGAACTTTTTTTACTGGACATAAATATTTAATTGTATATGTTTCATAAAAATTAAAAATAAATATTTTAGCAAATTACTGAAAGATGTTACTGGATTCAAGTTAAGTTTTGGCTACAGTTTTTTTATCTGAATGTTATCGAAGTGACAAAATATCATGTTATGGACTCAATAATTTAGTTTTATTCGAACAATATTCTTGTATGTTGGTAAGGTTCCATATATTTATATTTATTTTTCCATCAGTTTAAAAGTGCAAAGAAATACAGTATCGTAAACGTCAGGAAATATAAATACTCTGAATACATAAAATAATACAACTAATAGTCTACATGCTAGACAAAATATAATTGAAAGAATTAAGTACAAAAGTTTTTTAAACAATGTTAATATGCATAACCAATACATGCCATTACTAAAGCACAATTTATTATATTAAAATACTACACCTTTTCTATAACAGTGTTGACAATTTGCACATCTTCATACCATACACATACAAGTTCAAAACACATTAAAAAGCCTATGGAACTTAAGTTTTCTAATAAAATGTTGACATATTTATTAATTTTAAGAATAAGAATATAAATTACAGTTTTATTATAGGTTTATACTATTTTCCATACTTGACAATTTTACCAAAATATTCATTACTGATATAAATAGTGTGCTTCTGTAGACGATGTTTAAGCTTTCTTTTGAAGGCATTATCACAAGCACGAAATAGCTGCTTTAAATCGGATGGCAACTGATAAAAAAATTATTTCAGAAAAAAAAATGTTTTCATATGAGGTCAAATTGTTCTGAGGTTTGTAGAGGTTAATGATAATTAATTTTTTTAAAATCAATTTTAAAATTAAAAAATCTTTTAGCTCCTTTGAACATCTAAACAGTGCATGGATACAGAGATCCACGAAGAAAAGTGTGTTATAAAAAATTGTCTGAAAAAATGTTCTAGCTAAACGATATACAAGGCTTTTATACAAGAGCAATGTGGTGAGTAACATACCTCAAGAAATTAAGTGGTTTTCATGGGGAATAAAAGCAATAACTGCATCTGTATAATCTTTCCATTTACATAAAAGGGGTCGGGGGAAGAAAGTGCTAACACATGTAGGCATCATTCGGATATAATAAATATGTCAGTCTTGTCTTAATCTGTAAAATGGGTTTGCGCAAAATGTCACTAGGTATTATTCGAAAGGATTGCTAACACTAATTGCAACCACAGTAACATGTTGGAAAATAAATGTTTAGTCTATAAATATTAATAATTCAATATGATAATTACATTTGTTGTGGGTTATCACTGCCTTCTTCCGAAAATAAAAATACATTTTTGAACCAAAAGTGTTTTTCTACTAATTACACAAAATTACATAATATACATTGAATTATTGCACTGGATTACATTGAAGGGATTCCTTCTTTGCTATAGTTTTACGTGCACATTAGAAAACATGTTAGTCCTGGTAAATTGTAACAGAATCTAATCAACGATTTCTGGGTAGTTACTTTCTCCCTCCACATCTTCTTCAGGATTTGCACAATGGCTGTCATAATAGCCATGGAGTATCGATGGTGACGTGAACAATGTGTCCACATGTGCCATCGTGACCACTTGTACCTCCACAGTCACGTACACCACCTAGCCATCACCGGGCTGAAGTGAACACTTGGCCGAGAGTACGTCATTATGGGTCGACGAGAACAGAACACACCCGCCTCGTCGTCAAGTACTAGTGACTTGACTCAAGTGACTGCCTTACTTTATTTACCTGAAGGGGTAACTCTTGGGGGAAGAATACATGCGGTCCAACACAGTGTCCCTTCGAAAGCCACAGCCGTCAGGCACTTAGGCAATTGGAGTGAACATCAGCACAGCTCGCGCCGCGACGATAGGCGTCCTTCCAACCTGTGTGACATCGACCGTCCTGCTGGCCAGAATAATAGAGCTACATGTCCCCAAGTGTGGCTAAATAGTGGTGAATAAAATCCCGAAGAAGTACACACTGTTCAAAACTCCGTAGCCCAATTAAATAGAGTCATTCTTTTATTAAATCCTCAAACGAGCCTTGCTACCCACACCCCTTTCAGGGATGGACTCGTCCAGCCCACCCAAACTGGAACACTTGGACTCGCTCATCAGCCATAATAAAACAGAAACTAAATTTCAGTTAAGAAANCCAGCCCACCCAAACTGGAACACTTGGACTCGCTCATCAGCCATAATAAAACAGAAACTAAATTTCAGTTAAGAAAATTACCGTAAACTGAAATACATTCTCAGTTTACCGTCATTCCAGTTATTTCACTACTTGTAAGTATGCACAATGCTTAAAATGCTCATCTTTTCACAGCAAACTTCCTATAGAGGCCTCATTGTTTTTATTTTATTTTATAGTGTGATGACATCCCTNCCAGCCCACCCAAACTGGAACACTTGGACTCGCTCATCAGCCATAATAAAACAGAAACTAAATTTCAGTTAAGAAATTTACCATAAACTGAAATACATTCTCAGTTTACCGTCATTCCAGTTATTTCACTACTTGTAAGTATGCTCAATGCTTAAAAGGCTCATCTTTTCACAGCAAACTTCCTATAGAGGCCTCATTGTTTTTATTTTATTTTATAGTGTGATGACATCCCTGTGATATCACATTCACTAACATAAGTAACACTTAATTAATCACATGGCTGTCACCAACATGTTATTAAACAGGGAATAATATTAAGTAGTATATTCATTAGCCTTAAGAGAGAACATGTCAATTTTCACATAATGTTTGGCGCAGGCTTCGCTCACCCTCAATGGAAGCCGAAGACATGATTTTAGTGTGAGTTTAGCACATGGCCTACCCGGCAGCACAAGAGTTTTGGTATGCGTGGAACGCCTCGGAACCCACAACTTTTGCTGCAATCACCTTCATCATCAATAGTAACGTAATCAACCGGAACTTTTGCATATTCAGTACCAAGGGGATGACCATCTGCCTCCCTGCATTTTAACAACGGTTTGACATGCTATGCATCTTTTCAATTATTTTTTATGGCTTATGTCGCTTGTACAGTGTCAGTCACCAGCAGACAAGAGTGCCGGGTCTGCATAAACTTGTAACATATTAGCACAAATGCATATGTATAAAAGCAGTAATTAAACATCGTAAATCATGAGTGTTTCACTCACTCTACCCCTCAGGGTATTTCAGGCACTGCACACTAATACAGCAAAGTGCAAGTAAGGTGCGTGAGGTGTCCTAGAACCTCGCCAGTGAAATAAGTTAAATCACTAGGTACACAATTATTGGTAAGTTCAGTATCTGCCAACACTCTAAACCGACAAACGACTANAAATAAGTTAAATCACTAGGTACACAATTATTGGTAAGTTCAGTATCTGCCAACACTCTAAACCGACAAACGACTACAGGGACCCACAGGCCGTTAACCGCACGACCCTCACTAACTCTTGTTCACTGAGTTATGGCAACGGGCACTTTCACCAGTTTTCGCCTTAACCTGGGTAAGACTGGTAAGGTTGGGGACCCACATCAGCATNTATGGCAACGGGCACTTTCACCAGTTTTCGCCTTAACCTGGGTAAGACTGGTAAGGTTGGGGACCCACATCAGCATCCCTGGAACTCCTGTACGTCAATAGTATGTATGGAAGCATCTCTTTTAGATCGTAAATGTATTTCTAATTGATTTAATAAGGACTATTACACTTCTTTACCAACGCCAGTGATTACATCACTTTTCCTCTCTTTTTGAGGGAAACATTAAGTAACTCTGCATTCACCTGATGCTCATTANTGCCAGTGATTACATCACTTTTCCTCTCTTTTTGAGGGAAACATTAAGTAACTCTGCATTCACCTGATGCTCATTATAACAGGTGTTTTGTTTCCAAACTTAATACAAATACCTTTTTTGAAATCTATCTCCCAACCCTCATGGCGATTTTTTTTGTGCTTAGGTTGTTTTATAATTTGGAAAAATCGAAGATGACAATGTTGTAACTGTAAAAGTCTTTTTATTTCCACATTTGTGAAGTCACATATCTCTACTGGTCTGGCGTATAAATGTAGGGGAGAGTCTTTTAGTATTTCTCAATATTAGCGAAATATGAATCGGATGGTAGAAACATATGTCCAGTTATTAGGTAATAATGTTCAATATCAGCGAAGACATATGTAGAGATAAGATAGCTGTAAAGGCTAACAATTTGGTAATTTTTGGATTGGTCTCCACAGTAGTCAAGAAAAACCAGCTTACAGCCTTTATGTCCATGCTACGAATATATTTTAAGAAACAACTAGCTTCTTCATTGCTGCCTCTTTTAGCAACACTCTTATCCCACATGAACATGTGTCCTGCATCCATGCTGCAGTCATGTATATCCACATTGTAGGTCCAAATCATTCGTAGATAAAATGCAGGACCTCAGGTCTGTTTCGGTGTAGGCATCGTCTGTTGCAGGCCAATAGAGATGAGTTGTACATTCTGAGACACTTATTTAGCCCTGGCAGTGTATTATTTAAGCTTGTACATCATGGCCTCAACTTTTCGCAATGTATTTATATTTCTGTTGTAAAAATTTAATTGTCTTCGTCGATAGCTGTTGGACTATTTATTAAAAAAGGGAGAGTGTCACACATCTTACAAGTACCCGACTTGGGTAATTAAACCCCAATGTTGTAGCTGCAACAAAATATTCGTCTGTATTTGTCTTCTGTAGCAGGATCAACATTACTGTCATCACAGTATTTAAGGAAAAAGTCTCTTTACAATGATGTTAAAGTTAAGTCACCCTCAAAATACACCAGTTTCTGATTCTGTCTGCGATTTCAGTGCATATGGTATACATGTATGCTCGTAATGTGCTAATGAACAGCTTGTACTCTTTCGTCAGAAATACAGATCGGACGATTGTCATGTTTAACCCTTTGTTCGTTTTTGGATGTGGATCCTGATTTCATTTGGCTTAAAATGTTCTTCAACGATCCCCTGTTGTTTTGGAGGCCCTGAATATCCATAAATGATTTCCTAAATACACTAATCAGTTTTACATAATTGTTAATCTTATAATAATATTATTTTTGCCTGCGAGAAGATTCATGTGATGTTGAACAATACTTTCTTTTCACATTTTATGCCTCTATTGAAGCAAACAGATGGGCATTTTACTTATCAAAATAAGCCAAATTCCAATACTATTAATTATTTATTTTGTATTGATAACAGTTTTTCTTGGCTTTTTTAAAGCACATTTGCACAATTCTTCATTATAATGTCCAGGAACGAACTGTTATTTTCTGTTTCTGTAAGCCTTACCTTCATTTTTCCTTTGGTTGTTTCGTTCCTTTTTATTGATTTTTCGTTTTCGGCTAGGCAATGGCTTCTCTGGAGAAGGATGAAGTGATCTACTTCATACTTTACCTTATTTGGATGCAGGTTGGGAAATTGCATTTTTCTGCAACCAAACAATTACACAATTAGATAAGAATAAGAATGTGTGAACAATGATGGGCTAACTATTAAACCATTTTTACTTGAGGTCAAAATAATGCTAACTCTCAAAAATATGTTGTGCTAATTTTTCATTACATAACATATAACACTGAAGCTAGCTTATATCAGAGTTAAAAGGTGCTTATCTTCATTTTACACTAATAACCTGTATTCAGAAGCATGCAAGATTGCTAAGTAAACTAACTTTGAGGTTACACTTGTGTCAATATAATGCTAAGACACACTTGCACTATTTTAACAATCCCGGGTATTTGGTGGTGAATGGGCTGGATCAGCATCATTGTCGTCCCCAAGTTCATCACAATCGCTTCTATAATCATCGAAAATCAGTCGCCTTTTAACAAGATTAGGAGAGCAGTATTCACCTATCGTGTTGACACAATGGGATAGCACTGTGTAGATCCAAAATAATACATCTAAATAGCGACAGTAAAAAAAGGTTCACAGAATATCCAGCAATGTCTACTAGAGGAGAATTGAACAAAATGCAGCTAGTGTGTGTCTGTTACCAAATAACAGAAAGTGCAATATGCCCGATTTTCAAATAAATTTGGTTTAACACTTTCTTTCCCCGACCGCTTCATATATTACAGAATCAACTTTGTAAATTTATTTCGTTACCCTAAAATACAAGCATGACACGAGCTTCTAAATATAACTTTACTTGACCAGTTTGTGTAGTTTGTCGTACATCCTCTTATATTTCCGAGCTAGAACCTGTTGCAAGACTTGATACACGACGTATGCACGCGTGCACAAAACGGCGCAGCACACCGACGCACACGACCTTGCAACTAGCGATGAGGTGGCCACGAGATAAAGAATAAAATAGGGAAAGTCACCAACATCAACATACCATGCACTACAACAAAAACATGCCCGACATATAAGAGGAATGTAGTGTCTAGCTAGTCAGTGCTGGTGTGTTATTTACGGAATTAAATAAAGGGTTATTATTTCATATCGCACTTAGAATCCAACGTTACAAAATCGTACATTAAAAAAGGCGTAAATTTAATATCTACCTATATCTCGGGAGAGACAAGGAAAATACTAAGAGTTTCCTCCTGCTTGTCTAACGAGCTCGCAAAAGCTCCATTTCAACCATTTCCATTATCATATCCACATGAAAAAAAAATCGGATCAAAACGTTTCGGTTTACATAACCAAACCAAAAGTGTAGTATGGGCATCACACCTGGTTTGTTTCAAACTTTGTATCCAGACGAAAAGTGGTAAAATGGTACACTGGCCTATTTGTTTCTGTATGTGTATCCAAACAGAAAGTGGGAAAATGGTAAATTACCCTATTTGTCCAGGCCAGCATACCCACGTGCAAACAGAAATTTTTTAGAAAAGTTTCCTATGAGATGTTCAAATGGAATCCGTACCTTTCTGATACATAGTACAGAACAATTATTAAAAGCAACATTACAAATGCCTTTTGCAAATAAACCTCAGTCAAGTTGTTTTGTAAAATAGTAAATACAATCAAACTGCACCAGTGTAGGCAAGTATGTGAGTTGTGAGCATTTGAATAGGCAAACTGGTATGATGGCACCTCCAGTCTTAGTGATTTGTTACAACCTGTGAAATCCCTACAGCAGACTTGAATATATATCACAAGGGAATGAGAATTCGTTACACCCTGTAATTTGCCTAGCTGTTTTGTTAAATGGCAGTATCATACTAACTGCATCAGTGCAGGCGACTCTATTTAAGGGAGCAACGATTCGCTACTCCATGTAAATTGGCTAACTGTGTGATAATGGTAATTTTAGGTCAACTGCATTGGCAGATACGAATATTTGTCACGAAATGGGCAACAAATCTTCACTCCCTGTGAATTTCTTAGTTATTTTGTTAAACTATAATCTCAGGCCAAGTGCATCGGTGTACACCAATATACACTCGCTTGCCAAAAACATTGAGCACCATGAACAAATCGCACAGGTACAAAGAAGGTTGCCACACAGTGTTGTCGCAGCCTGACATGTGTTCCATTTGCGATTAATGCAGTTGGCTTGTGCGGATATGCAACAGAATGCCCAAACAGCACATTTTAAAAGCCTTCGTCCAGAAGGATGAGTTTGAGAGAGGCCACATCATCGGCCTCTGAGAGGCAGGTTGGATGTTTCAGTGCATTGCTTGCCACTTAAACATCTGTACCTAGACTGCGAGTCAGTATTGGAGATAATGGAAACAGGAGGGTACACACCCATCGAGTCGGCTCGGATCGACCCTGGCTGACCACCAGTAGGGGGAATTGTTTCATCGTTCATCAGGTTGTAAGCACTCTACAGGAATCACTGCACACCATCCAGGGACATGTCACAGCAGCTGGAGATACACCTGTGTCCACAAGTACCATATCCAGGTGGCAGGCAGAGAGGGATCTGTCATGGTGGCCCCATAATGAAATACTATTACGAACAGAGCATAGCCGAGCACATGTGACCTTCTGCTGGGGACAGGCACCAAGCAGTGTGCAGATTGGCAACAAGTGGTGATGAGCGATGAATAATGGTACTGTCTGGACATAAAATACCATTTAATTCGATTCTGGAAACATTCTTGCCAACACATTCTTGCCACACTTCATTGCATAGTGGCACACCACCACAAAAAGTTGTATCATGGTGGGGAGTTCCTTTACCTACGATTCCATCACCCCAAATGGCAGTGATTGAATAAACCTCGACAGCACTGCGAAATGCCCAGGAAATTTTACTATCATGTTCTCTCCACTTCTTGGTGCAGCTTTACAGTCCCATTTTCCAACAGGACAATGCCCGGCCTCGCTAAGCACAGGTATCTCTGGCCTACCTTCATGATGCCAACATGTTTCTTTGGCCAGCAAGGTCCCCAGACCTCTCAACCATCAAGAACATTTTAGCTGCCCAGTTGCAAAACACGATAAATCTGTTATCTGGCAAAAATTGGTTTTCGCTTACACCTTATACTTTGCTTGGCTCTCTATGGGTGAGTGTAATATAAATTGCTTGAAAACCCTTCTATGTGAAATTGACACCAAAGTCTCAGAGCATAAGCAGAACTGTGTGTATCCATTAACATTACGGAAGCAAAACTACGCACATCCATCCCTTCCACAGTGTTGCAAAACTGGTTACATCCACAGTGAAAATATACCAGCAGAATCATTACAATAGCAAAACTTGGTAAATCCATATAGAAGCAGAAGCAGTGATGTTTCTTGTGTCTGTTCAGATATTAACAGGAATATTCCATTTTCATTATATTAGGTTATTTTCAAAGAGTAAACNATGTTTCTTGTGTCTGTTCAGATATTAACAGGAATATTCCATTTTCATTATATTAGGTTATTTTCAAAGAGTAAACAGTGTTTTGGATACTTTGAAAATTCAGATGCTCACTTGTGTAAGTATTCTGTATGTAAGTGATTATGTTAGGTGATNATGTTTCTTGTGTCTGTTCAGATATTAACAGGAATATTCCATTTTCATTATCTTAGGTTATTTTCAAAGAGTAAACCGTGTTTTGGATACTTTGAAAATTCAGATGCTCACTTGTGTAAGTATTCTGTATGTAAGTGATTATGTTAGGTGATANGTGTTTTGGATACTTTGAAAATTCAGATGCTCACTTGTGTAAGTATTCTGTATGTAAGTGATTATGTTAGGTGATAGACTGTGGACTGGAAAGTTAACTCTCTTTGATTCTAGCTATAACAGCTGATTGTGACAATGTATTTAATAAAAAAAGTTAATAGTTACTTTATATTTCAGGCCAAATTTGAAATATTTTAAAATAAAATAGGTGTAATTTACATTTTGGGACATGTAATTCTTCCAGAACAAGTTTGGTATGTATTGGTTTTGTTGTTTCTTGTTGCACACATTTCTGCAACCACACAGGAAAAACGGTTACTAACAAATTACAAATGCACAACTCGTATTTTTACTAATTTGAAATTTATAATTTGTAGATGCAACCTTACTTTTGCAATAACTCATACAAAACAAGCAAATTAATTTGACAAATTTTCATAAAATGTTTTTAACCATCACATACCACTACCACCAAACTGCCAGCACCTTAGACCTAAACCATAATGCAGTACAAATTTTAGACATTTTCTGAACATTTTGATATCATGTACATACCCAGTTTTGTAATTGAACTACTCATTTGGGACTAGATTGGACAGCAACTTCGGCCAGCAGCAGCTACGGTGGATTTGGAGTGTCAGTTGTGCGATCTGTGGCAGTACTTTCCTTTAGGATAATATGCAACATCTTACACCTCAATTCCCGACTGTATCGCTGCCTGCCTCCTCACTACAGATGGCACACCACCATACTAAATGCATCCCGCAAGTTTTGATAAGCTGCAATACATGCCTGGTGTGGTACCATACTTTGATATATTCTGTATGCATACTACCATGTCCTATGCCTGTAACCACTTATGTGCCCCTACGATAGCACATTAATTGTGAATTTTTTTGGAAATAAGTGTATATTGAAAAGGGAGTAGCGTCTCGTTACTCTCTGTGAATTGGCTAGCTGTTTAGTTTAATGGCACCTTCAGGCCATCCTCATCATCAAACGAGGGGAGTGACAATTCATTACTCCATATAAATTGTCTGTGTTGTAACAGCACTTTCAGATCAGCAGCAATGGTAGATGCGGATATACATATAACGCGAGGGGGGCAATAATTCCTTACTCTGCGTGAATTCCATACTTGTTTTGTTAAGAGTCCTATCTAGGGAAGTTGTGACCTCGATTTCTGTTCCGACAGTCCAGAACTGTGCTCTTAAGGGTGCGGTTTCTAGCCAGGGTGTGACCATGTTACGTTCCAGATAAATTACAAATGTACAATTATCACATTGCATGCCATTTCTAGCATTTCGATATAATCAGATGTGAAGAACTTATGTAGAATTAGCTAGTCGAAATTCGTTTAACCATTTAATTTTATTTTCGTTCATCTTTTGCAACACATTACACAAATTACTATTTCATTTTCTCAAACAAATTCAACAAATATTATTATCTTCTAAAAATCAAATTCAGTAATTCGTACTCATTTTACATAAACAGTAAATAAACTTTCGAAACATCTTACAGCACTTATTTCTCAATAATTATATTTCTTTTTACATGCACGCATTGATTTTTGGAGGTGGTGAGAATTATTCTGTTAGAAAATATTAATTATATTTTACTTCTGTCTTACTTATGTTGTCTCCTGTTCTCCTATTAGCTGTCGTCAGACCATGGCACATCTCTCTGCTAATCAAAAATGGCGAGAGCAGAGACAACCAGGATAATTTTATTAAGTACTTTTGTTTAGTAGTAAATAATTCATGCTGACCAACTTCTAGGAACGAACTGAAAAATAATAAACCAAATATTAATACTGAATACTATGTAGAAACAAATGAAAATTACTTAGACATGATCTCTATACAAGTGGAGGGGATGACTGCGCCTTACCCTCCCTCCCGCTCGACCAGTCAATTTTAGGAGCCACAGAGGAAGGACCGTCTCCAGAACCAGTTATGAGAGTAATTTCTGTGTTTGGCCTTCGCCCCATCACAACTACATGGTTCTTCCTATTCATGTAGTTGGGAGTATCTTTAAAGTCCTCTACTGGTAAAGAGTCTATACAACTCGTTACAGNTGGTTCTTCCTATTCATGTAGTTGGGAGTATCTTTAAAGTCCTCTACTGGTAAAGAGTCTATACAACTCGTTACAGAAACTTTCTATATAAACAGCGGGATTTAATTTTCAACACTACAACAAACAAGAAAAAATGTCTAAAAAAATAATTAGTTATCAAATTATATGCATGATGTAGGCATTTATCTAATTTTAAGCAAAATAATTCTACATTTTACTTTTATCTTTTATTTTGGAGTTGTTATTTCACAGCACAAGAATACAAACGACTACATCGTCTCTTGAANCATTTTACTTTTATCTTTTATTTTGGAGTTGTTATTTCACAGCACAAGAATACAAACGACTACATCGTCTCTTGAATTTGACATTTAGAATAGAAGTCGTGACTATCATGCTTGATTAATGAAAATGAATTTAATGATACAGAAATTACAATGTGAAGAAAATTCAAAACATCCTTATAATATTAAACATGTCAACTATCAACTTTGCTTCACCTACAGCACGGAAGAAAATTACGCATGATTATTAAATCAAGGGCAGTATAAAATGGCTTGAAAGCATTGCACTGCATAACAATATTGTGTGGGACACCATCAATAATATACGTCGCACTTAAAGAACACGCACTTTGCTATTTTTCATTGCAAAAAATGGCACCTGTTTTGACAGTGCAGTGAGGTAATAAAAACTACACAAAAATAGGCACCTGAGATATTAATTTAACATTGTTCGGTTTATAAGGTAATCAAATTGATATGCAGAAATAAATTACTACATTTCGGCAACGTTTCTTTATGGAACTAACGAGCCAGTCTAATATACGACACAACATAATAAGGTTTCTTATTTATATTTTGCATAGTGGTTAATTTTTAAAGCTTACCTGCACAAAGTGTACAGAAATAAAATGATAGCGAGTGGAAATTAGTACATACAATCATTATCATTTATATGTGTATCAAGCTTCAAAGAACAATGTAAATAAGTACATGACAGAAATTGAGTGGTTATTTGTATTTTCACACACTTTAGCCAACATCTTACTGACTACTGTTTGGAGTACCATTATCTTTCACAATTCCAATTAATCGCAGCATAATTATGTGTAGACATATAAACTATTTTCAGATAGAACTCAGGTCATTTTCTATACCTTTGGCATACTCCAAAAATGAATTACTGAACAGAATTTTTGTGGTTTAACACTGATACACTTTATTTTATAATTTATACACTTCATTTTATAATACTGCCAAAATCAAATTTTAAAAAAAATTCACATGACACTTACTACATATTTAAGATAATCAGTGGATAAAATTAAAGCAATATGCTTGTTTAACACATTTACGAATAAAAGCCATCGCAAACATTAGAAAAAAATTGTAAAAAAAAAAACCTATTTTTTTTAATTGGCAACTCAAAAGAACATTTTCTGTCTGCCTTTAAAGATTACACAGTACACCCAAATTTCTGAAAATATAACTACAACCTACGAAAAGGATAAATAGGGACTTTGTCTCTAAGACCATGAACAGGACCACTTGGTTTCGTCCTTCCTTGAGATGTCATAACTGGATGTAGGTTGATAAATTCACTGGTTATTATTTGCTAAGTGTTTGAACGTGTGAATTTTGTTGCCACGATTTCTAAAAACAGAGTAACGCCCGGTAAAAAAAAATATTGGTAATCATGTGGTTAAACTGTAACTGTAACATTGTCTATTATGGAAACTGCATTAAGTGACGATGATATGACAGAGTTCAACTGGCGTTGATGGTATGCTCGGTTAAAATTTATGGCTGAAGGAAGTCGTCTATAGAGTACGATTGGGCACGCCTCTGTATAACCCAGTGACTTNCTCGGTTAAAATTTATGGCTGAAGGAAGTCGTCTATAGAGTACGATTGGGCACGCCTCTGTATAACCCAGTGACTTGAATGTCACGCACATACGCGCTTTCTACAAAAAGGTGTTGCGATATCCTGAAGCGAATACAGAAGGGATATGCCTGGAATGTAACTATTCGAGGGTGATTTTAGTGCTTTCAGTAAGCGACAAATTGCCAGTGTATTCCTAGCTGATTGTTTATTAATATTTGACTAAAAGAATCAGTTGATGAGACGTACTACCCACTGTATTCACCAGGTACTATCATGGTGACTTATTANATATTTGACTAAAAGAATCAGTTGATGAGACGTACTACCCACTGTATTCACCAGGTACTATCATGGTGACTTATTATTGTGTTCTCAAGGCTCACCTCCATACTGTAATATTTTTTACATTTACCAAAAAATTATTTTTTCGAAGCTAGTTGACACGATTATTCTTGTATAACACCACTAGTAATGTGCGGTAAACTCTACAACACGCTTTCGTGGAATATGAAAAGTTAAAGTCATATTTTAACTAGTGAGTACTGCTGACTTCGTGTTTTTTGTAAACATGGAGATACATATTTAATCACTTACTGTATATTTGATATATTTACATATTTTGAACACGCAATATTTTGCCTGAAAATTTACTAAAAATAAAATTAGGCATCTATTTTAAAAAGGTTTTTTTTTGTGAAACCTACAAACATGTTTTACTTAGCAAGTGAAAGGTCATCGTTTCTATACAAACCCTCCAAGTAAATGTGATTGCAATTGAAAAACTAATTTATAACAATGTGTTTATCGAAGCCTTTAAGTTACTAAACAAGCGATCTTGCACTCATATAGAAAGAAGTCGATTGTGTGTAAATTACTGATTTTAGTCAGTTTCAGAAATTTTTGAATGCACTCTGGATTTTTATTGTCACTATGGAATTTGTAAACACTAATAATAACATGACACTATCAACTCTATACTGTNTGCACTCTGGATTTTTATTGTCACTATGGAATTTGTAAACACTAATAATAACATGACACTATCAACTCTATACTGTTTGCATATCTTTCTTTTTGTTTTAGCCTTTTCCTGAGCCTTTTTAATGTAAAGTGAATTACGAATGTTCATGTTTGGAGTGTGTCTGAGATCTACTAATTCGGGCAGCATACAGTGATAGTAAAGTTGTTAAAGTTTGGGTTCCATTTCTTACTTACAAAATTGGTTGTCTCTTTCAATTTTAATCTCACAAATTTATTTTTCTTCAGATGTCCAGGCAGCAAAAATGCAGTAATTTCTTTCTGCAATATGTAACTGACCTTAGCTTTTGGTAATAATATTCATAATTTTTTTTTCTGTTCCAGTTAATTTCCTTGCAACTTAATGTATTGTATTTTCCCTCCTTGCACTGCCAAATAAACATTTTGGCCACTTGCTGATTGCGGACATTTTGTCTCTTCGATGCCTGCATATCTGATCAAACCATCTGGTGTAGCACCCAAAAAGGGAAATTCATTGTCTATGAACAAACCCCACATCTCATCTTTTATTCCTTTTTTTTTGTTCAAGTTGTTTAATGGCACATTGCTCCGATTTCTTGCTCTAGTTTACTGAAAGGACATTCAGAATGTCGGAAGAATAAATTATGTTCTGGACCAACTTGACACATCTAGTTGTTGGTCTGCTTCGACATATTTTTCCAAAACTAGAAGTTGTGAGCATTTTCCTCCTCATTTCGAGCCATTGCCCACTTCCTGCTTGAAGAAATGTAGTTCTTCCAATGCGATGACGGTCTTCTCCTGACAGCTCTAGACTCTACCTCTGTATACATGCAGTGGCGGCCCTAGGGCGGTGCGAGCGGTGCGACCGCACTGGGCGCCCTCACGGGAGCATGNGAAATCAACCGAAACGCGACTACCCTAGCTGGTCACTGATACGATATTATAATCGTTATTGACTGACGATCGATCGAGAGCGCAAATGGGTAGGCGCGGGCGACGTGCGGGGAAGTGAGGAGAAATTTCATCTGTTCTGTCACTTCGTTCCGTGCGTCAGTCAGTTGCTGTTGCTTCGCTATGCGTGCGCGCGAAAAGTTATTATAGGTATATCGCGCTCCCGCTCGCAGCCGAAAAGTAATTAGCTCATTTGAGATTGTAATTTTATCGATTAAATTCGAAATACAAAGTAGTGTTGTGTTGTAGCAGGTACTGTTAATGTAAGTATAATTTATGATGTAAATACATACCTACGTCTATGTGAGTTAGCGATTGTTTTTCTTTTTGCAAACCGAACCTAAGTCTGTGATTTATGTTTTACTGGTGAAGAAATGGACTTTATACATATAATTGCAGTTTACGCAGATACATTTCATGCATTGGTTTTTTTACAGAAAAAAACATGTCGCTGCCACCAAAAAAATTATCTGGTGCTCAAAACATAAAAAGAAAACGAAAAAAGGAAGAAGAATCTAAAAAATCGGCTTAATTATTTTCGAAATTTTTCAGAGCTGGGAAATCATCTGAATCGTCATCATCAGAACTAGTTGAACCCTATCTTCTATCAAATGTAGTACATTTGATCGAAGAATCCCACCCACCGGAAGAAATGATGACAGATGTACAAATTGTACAAGGTGGTGATGATTGTACAATACAATCATCATCACATTTTGAAGATAAAAATATGATGATATTTCAAAATGGCCAGTCATTGATTCTGCAACAAGAGATGAACTAATTACTAGAGGCCCTGTATGCAATAAAATGAGTGACGCAAACTACCCAAGGAAATGTGATGGTCGTCATTTTTCGAACATGCATTTCGAAAAAGTAATGCCAAATGGGGAAACATTCAAAAGGAGATGGCTCGTGTACTCTAAATCTGCAAATAATGTACATTGTTTTTGCTGTCGTTTGTTTAACACAAATCCCCACTCTAGTTTGGGAAAAGAAGGATTTGATGACTGGAGGCACTTATCAACGCGTCTCAAATCTCACGAAAGATCCTCAGATCACCGACGTGCCATGAACGATTGGATAGAAGCGTCGATTAGATTAAAGAACTTCAGTGGAATAGACAAGCACTTGCAAAACCAGATTGAAGACGAGAAATCACGGTGGGTTGCTATCCTCGAACGAATGATGTCCATTGTATTTTTCTTAGCAAGCAATAATTTATCGTTTAGAGGGAGCTCTGGATCGGAAACTTTATATACTCCTAATAATGGTAACTTCCTGGGTTTAGTGCAATTACTTGGAAAATTTGATAATGTGATGATGGAGCACCTTCGCCGTGATGTAAACAAGGAGACGAATGTCCACTATTTTAGCAAACGCATTCAAAACGAGTTAATTGGCTTACTTGGTAGTGAAGTTCGAAATAATATTTTGTCTATGGTAAAGTCAGCTAAATACTTTTCTATCATACTGGACTGTACTCCTGATGTAAGCCACGTTGAACAATTATCCGTAACATTCAGTTTTGTGGACACTAATGAAGAAGAAGTCGAAGTACAAGAATTTTTTGTTGCTTACAAGCCGGCAAGTGACTCTTCAGGAGCAGGAATCACTGGCCTTTTTCTTGATGTCATTGTACAANGCAAGTGACTCTTCAGGAGCAGGAATCACTGGCCTTCTTGATGTCATTGTACAAGAGTTTGACTTGGACATGAACGATTGTCGCGGTCAAGGGTTTGATAATGGAGCGAATATGGTAGGAATAAATAAAGGTGTCCAAACCAGAATTCTGAATCAATATCCTCGGGCATTTTTCAATCCATGTGGTTGTCACAGTTTGAATTTAGTGATAGCTGATGCAGCCAAAACTTCTGTTAAATCAGTTTCTTTATTTGGATTTCTCCAAAGACTGTTTGTTTTATTTTCTGGATCAACAAAGCGATGGGAAGTGATATCCAAGCATATTGAAGGATTATCGCTGAAACAAGTTTGCAAAACTCGCTGGGAGCGTAGAGTTTCTAGCCTTGCTGCTGTTCGCTATAACTACTCTTCAGTTCGTGATGCCCTTCTGAATCTTCATGAAGAATCAAATGACTCAGTTGCTGCATCAGAGGCCTTGTCACTAATTCAGTACATGGAGCAATTTGAGTTCATAGTTACAATGGTGGCTTGGTATGATATATTGTTTCAAGTAAACATTGTAAGTAAGGCTATGCAGTCTGAATCTATGGATTTACCAAACGCATCGCAATTGCTGAAAAACTGCTCAGAATTTGTAAAACAGTACCGAGCCTCTTCATCTGTTCTAATAACAGCTAAGGAAATAGCATCTCAGGCTGAGATAGACCCAATTTTTAAGGCAGCCCGATCCCGAAGAAATAAACGATCATTTGTGTACGAAGCCGTAGATGAGACACCAACTGATCCTGAAGAATTGTTTAAAATGAACGTTTTCTACCCTATGATTGATACAATTGAGTGCGCATTGGTCACTCGATTTAAACAACTATCAAAATTCAATGATACGTGGTCATTTTTATACAACATAAAAATAATTCCTGAAAGGTCCATATTGGAAAAAGCCTGTGCCGATTTGCAAATCAGTTTAACAGATGGGGAAAAATGTGACGTGTCTGGTTGTGAATTGGCTGAGGAATTAATGAGCTTGAACCCATTATTAAAAGATCTTCAATCAGCAGAGCCACTTAAAGTTCTAGGACTGATTAAAAAGAATGATTGGCAGGATATTTTTCCGAATGTGTGGACAGCACTTCGCATCTTGCTGACTATACCTGTAACTGTCACTAAAGGGGAACGAAGTTTCAGTAAATTGAAACTTATAAAAACATACTTACGTTCTACTATGCGCCAGGGAAGGCTGTCAGATCTTGGAATCTTGTCCATAGAAAACGCTATCGCCCAGAAGTTAAATTATTCCGGATTAATAAAAAAATTTGCATGCACAAAAGCTAGTAAGGTGGTCATCTAAGTTTATCATTGAAGTGGTTGTTGGTAGTTTTTTTGTAAGACTGTCTGTAGCTAGCCTATTNGTAGCTAGCGTATTAGCTGAAATAAAACCTGTCAAACAAAATTATTTACTGTTATTATTTCTCATCTTTACGACTTGTCACCTCAGCAGGGCATGATGGCAAACACAGTGGCGTTGTCGAGTGCATTAAGGTAGTACGAGCGGGATTGACAACATTTTTTTAACGCGAATGAACATTTGCTATGTCAAGCGCGACAGACACCACTGCTTGCCCCGCAGATATATCTATAATAATTTAGCAGGTTTTGTATTTATAGGGGCGCCACTTTGAGATCTCGCACCACCTAAAAAATTTGCTAGGGCCGCCACTGTATACATGTCTGGGTCCATGTCAGGCTGTTGACAGTTTGTTCCATAACCCCTGTCTCTGAAATATGAGACGTGTGACTTTTTGGCTTGTTTTCTTTGGAACTGGCAGTTTTTTCTCTTACACTCACGATGTCTAGTTCCTCGACGTCTAAATTCTAAATGCTTTGCCATTTCATTAGGACTTTTATCCCTTTATACAGGGATTTGTGGAGCACATAATAAGGAGTTTTGATATTGTGTGCTATAACAGCACCTACGCATCTAGAATTATATGATAATTTTTTTCGAGTATTTTACTCTATTTCCACCCTGAAAATTTAACTACAATTTAATTGAACTGTTCTACTGTGTTTCTGTATACTTCATGGAATGAGATAGCATGTGTGTAGCAGCTTCTGTGATGTGAGAATACATGCCACTTTGTATTAAATCTGGACCAACGTTCTTTTATCCTTCTTCTGGACCCGAATATATGTAACCTAGCTCAGCGCAATCCTTATGTTCATCGAACTTGTGCCCTGGACCATTATCAATGTCACTCTTCATTTGCTAATATTAGAGCTCAAGTCACATTCCTGAGGCTTCCTGTATAAAATAGCTTTCTGTACCCCAGTGGACAGCCTACTAATTTTGCCAGAAACAACTTTCCTTAAAGCTGGACTTCCTTGAACACTATTTTCACTCACAGTTATGATTTTTCTCCTGTACTTTCAGAGAAAATGATTTCTCTACTAGTTTTTTTCAACTGTCTAATTTTGTTGGGGTCTCAATTTAAGAATTTTTTTGTACATGCTGCTGTCTCCATTAGCAATAAGTTTGGCGTACTTGACACTTTACATTTCTTCACTTATTTTGAAACTCTCAAATATAATGCTGGCTTCCATATGGTTTGAGCCACCTTCATAGTTTTTGTAACAAGCATGGGATGGAATGTCCTTTACATAATTCGTCCATGCAAAAACATTATGAATATGTATTGAACACTCCCTTAAAAAGAACTTTCCGGGTGTGATAGACAACAAATGCAACAACGCCAGACAGTGCGTCATACTTCGTTTTGTACGACCTTTTGGACCAGCTGCTATGCCGTTTTAAAATATGCCACGAATATTTTTACTGTTGTGTCACTGCTAGGGAACTATTTTTAAACAATTGTGAATACTCATTTCAGTAATTGAATTTAGTCAAATCGATTGAGGGTATTATTTAAGTGTATAACCACCGTTTGTATTTAAATAATGGTATTATTAACGCTTTCATTNCAAATCGATTGAGGGTATTATTTAAGTGTATAACCACCGTTTGTATTTAAATAATGGTATTATTAACGCTTTCATTATCTAGTTGAGCATCTACAATTTATTTAATAACTAGCGAACTGTCCCGGCTTCGCCCGGGTACAATTGAGTCTTACAGTGATACACTAATAAATAAATTGGGAAAAGACAATTAATTTATGTGAAAACAGATTTATAAAATTATACTTTGTTGACCTAGGTTTTATACTGATTATTGCAACCCAAAAGGAAGGAAATATATTTTACCCGATAGCCAAGAAGTAGGGTATTGTTTTTGGAGTGTATCTGTGAAACTATCACGTAGTTACAACATTTCCAGTTTCCAATGTCTATGTATGAAAATCAAAATTTGAGTTTCATCAAGATGTAGCTTTAGAAATAAGTGTACTTAGGTACTACTTTTTGCGCTTGACTGAGGGATTTTAATCGACCCCCCAAAGTTAAATAACGTTCCCAGCGGCACACGTTTGAGTGGGTGACCGTTTAGTGGCATAACATCTGAGTGATTTCGGGCTTCGGAGGGCACGTTACATTTTCGGTCCCAGTTGTTATCGTTTGATAGCAGTCGTTAAGCCATTTCAGAGGTCCTTGGGCGGCCTGATAAATTATGACACCAGAAGAAAAAATATTTTTGTCATGTTCCCAGCCATTGCAGAACTAGGTTTTGTTGTTATTCCACCAGAACCGTACTATTTCCCGGCATTAAAAGTATCCTATGTCCTATTCCAGGACCTAAAGTGCCTACATACCAAATTTCATAAAAATCTGTTTGGCCATTATGGAACTGAGTGGTATTAAACATACACACACACACNTGCCTACATACCAAATTTCATAAAAATCTGTTTGGCCATTATGGAACTGAGTGGTATTAAACATACACACACACACACCCACACACAGACTTTCGCATTTATAATATTAGTAGGATGTATTTTTTCCCAGGGTCACTTTTCAAGGTTAATATATTATTAATTTATTTATCAAAGCAAATGTGAGGTGTTATTTATGTATTCCGGTTTATTTAATATTTGTTTATCAATATTTTATAATTTACATATTTTTCTCGTAACTTTTATTTCAATTCATTTTTGATCTGTACTGTGAAAGCTAAGTTTGTAATCTTGTTAGAAGCCTGCAGACCGGTGGTTCTTGCGATTGTTTCTCTACCGACTGGATATGCAACGCTGGCGTGCATATTTTCTCAGTTGCCATCTGTAGCTACCCCTTCCAATCTCTTTCCTGCTACTGCTGTTCTTGCATTTTCTCGGCGTATCCCTGCCACCTGGCGCGTGATTTCCAAAATAAAAAAATCGCCTTTGTCCACGTGATTTATGCCATCCACGCTGTACACTTCAGGANTTGGCGCGTGATTTCCAAAATAAAAAAATCGCCTTTGTCCACGTGATTTATGCCATCCACGCTGTACACTTCAGGACAATTCGCCTCTTGGGGACAACACACGACATCTATCAGCGACTGTGTAACTTTCTGTTTGTCTTTTGTTTCATANGACAATTCGCCTCTTGGGGACAACACACGACATCTATCAGCGACTGTGTAACTTTCTGTTTGTCTTTTGTTTCATACTTCTGTGTCCTTCACGTAGCCTTTTTTGAACACTTTTGTCCTTGTTGTGCTGCCAGCATGACATGCGAGCGTTGTGTGGTGGCCGTGATGGTGTTGTTTGGCACTTCAAGTGTTCTTAATGTTTTGTTCTCGCAAGCCATCATGTAGTATGTAGTCGCCACTTGACGTAGTTTTNTGGCACTTCAAGTGTTCTTAATGTTTTGTTCTCGCAAGCCATCATGTAGTATGTAGTCGCCACTTGACGTAGTTTTGTTGGCTGTGTTACATTTTAAAATATATTTTTCTGTTCAAGATGTAGTTGTTCATTTGGATATTTTCTGTTTCCTGTCTCTGGTGAGTACCTTTTCAAATTTATAGTTCGTTTCTTCTCGTGCACCAGTCATCTTTCACTCACTTATTACTTTGGTTGGTAAATTATTTTTGTTTTAGTGAGGGTGCACATGTCTGCCAAACGTTTCTGCTCGTGTTGGGCTAAATCTATAGCTGCACATGTCAGCCCAACCTCTTCTGCATGTCATGCGCTGAAGCTCTCCATTTCCTGCCGTAAGTCGTTTCTCCGTGCATTGCCTGCCTGTTTTTTGCTGTGGGGCAACTAGTCAAGATTGGTTTATAAATCACTTCTTGCCCATTCCTGTGGACTCAATATGATGCCAGCAACCAATTATGTCACAACAGACGTTTTGATACTTCTTTACTATATATCAGTATTTTTTTAATGAACTTGTAGTGTGAATTTGGAAAACATGACTTAAATTGTGTTCTGAGGATTATATGAATCTTTAAAACGTAACTTTGTAATGTAACTTGAAGTGACCAAATTCTCTGTTTTGATGCTAATTTTTAGATGTTAGGGATGCATCCGAAGTGTCTTTGACAATTTTATGAAAAAAAAATTGAGGTTTCATGATTAACTTAAATAATTTTATTTCTGGATATTATTTGTTTTACTTCCAGATAGTCAGTCAACAATTAGTAAGAATGTTTGTGTCATATCAATCATTGCAATTATTTAATTATTTTGTTGTATTTGCGATGTTTCTTTCTTATTGTTATGGAAATATTTAATTACTTGTATTTTCGAAAGTCATAAGTAATTAACAAATTTAAAATAAAGTAGTTACACACAACCACAATACCATGTTTTTTTATTTATTAATAAATTGGTTTCCCTCTAGGCTTATGTGTTTTATTAATGATTAAAGAATATATTGTATAATATATTTGTTTTTTTCTTTTGTGCCATGCACGATTACCCAGCATTATTTATAATTGTTTAATAATGCTTCCATTTCTATTTGCAGTTCTTGTTGCAAAGTCCTTTGGTAAGTTTCTTTGTTATTTTTGTGCCACATTTTATGGTATTGATAGTGGCTTTCTTTGCATTATGTTGTTTGTACCATGGACTGACTGCAACTTTATTTTGATGAAGTGGATATTTTATTTGTTTATGGTCGTACATGTGTACACTTACATCGGCTACAACCGTCAGTAGAGGAATTCCTTGCTCATCAACTTCACCGTTAGCTACAGCAATAGCTGCTTCTTCCTGTGCAGTCTCTCTCATATTTTGGTAACTGCTTTCTCCCATTCAACACATATAGTGTCATGGATTTTGAAATATGTACCTGCTGCCATTCATGGAACTCCTAAACATGAACAAAACTCTTCAATGTGAGAATATCCNAGATTTTGAAATATGTACCTGCTGCCATTCATGGAACTCCTAAACATGAACAAAACTCTTCAATGTGAGAATATCCTTCTCCAATTCCAATTACACCAGCAACTGCTCGTAAATGAATGTCCATTGTAGAGGAGATTTCTGTGTTGTGAGTTGGGACTCTCAGGTCGATATTACACATATTACAGTGGAATATCGAACTCAAAATAAATCCCCTACGGATTTCTTAGGTGACTGCAATATTATATATTGAACATCCGAAAGCCGGGTTGTGTTTGAATGCTTCGTTGACTTTTTGTATAAATAACACAATATCAACAATTCTGAAAATTTCAATAAAGTTTCCGGATTCAAAAGAGTTGGTGAAAGAAACCTTTTGCACTTCTTCTGTTGCGACTGTCTCATCTGGTTCTTGGTGCAGTCCACTTTCATTCATAATAAACCTATTGCCATCTTTACGTGAAGTATCACCATCCAGTAACAAAGGCTATTCTCTGAAAGTCCAATCGCCTGGCTGCTGAAAACATTTAGATTATGTGTATTAATGATTGTACAGNACAAAGGCTATTCTCTGAAAGTCCAATCGCCTGGCTGCTGAAAACATTTAGATTATGTGTATTAATGATTGTACAGTAAAAACTTTGATTTAGGGTATGTATTATGTATGACCTCTAGTTTAAGTTCTATTTTAAAGATAGTGGCAACATAAAGAAAAAATGTATTATGACTTTCATATAACATTTACCAGAACATTAATACACAGGTAAAATTAACTATAGATTCAAATGGCAAATAGTCTGCTTATTACTTAGCTAAGTTTTTGTGTGTGTCATTTAGTCACAGAGGTTATATTATAATTCAAAATCCTTAACTTGGGAGTGAAAACTATTTCAGGTAAACTTGCAGTGAAACTACCCCTAAATAATATAGTAAATGCATTTAATTATTAAAAACAGGTAGAAAACATAAAAGTAAAAATTATATAAAAATTAAATTATTCAGGTTAAAATGTTTTTTTTAATAATACCGTATATATTAAATTTGAAATAGCAAATTTAGTTCATCTCTGTATGCTTTGTGGCATGAAATTTTGCCTAGACAAAACATACAGGTAACAACATATTTTTTATTTCGATAGAATTCAAGTTTCATATGAAAAACGAATAAACAATATTCTGACAACTAAAAATATTTCCATAACCTCTGATATAGTTTAACACATAAAATAATGTATTTTTAGACACTATTTTGTGTTATTGTTTACATCTGTTCCAATAATAGTATATTCCTATGCAGCATGTGATGTTCACATACACGATTGCATATCTGTGAACATCAGCTGTGGCATAGAAATATACTGTTGTTGCCATGAAAGTAGATGTAAGCACTCAAAAGCACTCGTTAGTGAGACTCATCACATTTAGTGAATTCTAAAGCAATCATAACGAGCTGGAATCTTGAAATATTAGGCTAAAAGATAACTTAGATAAAGAATTCTCATTGCACAGTACGAAACAAGATAGCTTAGCTAATTCCACGCATGTGTACAGATATCGTAATACAGTCACTTAAATAAGAATATTAAAATGATTAACAAAGTGGAAATCAGTATTGTTTTTATTTGAGCCTATTGTATATCAGAGCATAAAGGCACTGAGTTTTCTTACTGTATGTATAAAGTTTTTAATTATTTGGTACTCCCGACTTAGCAAGTAGGTTTAATTATCCTTAAAATTGTCGCTACTAGGCCACCTGAGTTATACAGGCTGATGGCTAGTAGGGTACTGAGTTACTTTACTTGGTACAGACTAAGGGCACCTGTCGTTGTTGATTAAAGGGTAAACTAATACGTGTATTCTCCGTTAGTTAACACACAAGTCTTTTATTTGCCTGAAGGTAACATAGGTATTTATACATAAACACTGGCGAGATTGAGCCCCCCTACAAGTCGTAGGCCTGAAGGGCTGGTGGGCGGAATGCTATGCATCGGGGGGAATATTGCTTGAATGGAGACGTTTCTACTTATCTGTGACTGCAGCTTTTGGTGCTGTTGAGGTCTGGTGAGTGGGGTGGCCATTTTCAGACCTTCGGACTTGCTCTCATTGGCATGCTGTACTCANCGTGCTGTTGAGGTCTGGTGAGTGGGGTGGCCATTT
This sequence comes from Clitarchus hookeri, assembly GCA_002778355.1. Taxonomy (NCBI): domain Eukaryota; kingdom Metazoa; phylum Arthropoda; class Insecta; order Phasmatodea; family Phasmatidae; genus Clitarchus; species Clitarchus hookeri. The sequence goes on along the minus strand of NQII01007044.1, from coordinate 44,398 downwards.
TCAGACCTTCGGACTTGCTCTCATTGGCATGCTGTACTCAGCTGTCTTCTTCATTTGGCTTTGACTGACTCTCTACCACGTCCCGGTGGAGGGACCCTCGGCAGGCCCCCACCCGTCCTTCTCGGCTACGGGCTGCGCTGGACTACTCCCTGTGGCACTCCTCGTTGAAGTTCACCACTCGTCTCCGCCTTTGGTTGAAGTAGCTGGATCAGCTCGGCTTCCCTTCGCTGAAGTTCGGGATTGGTTTTACCGGGACTTGTGGTGTCTCTGCGACCTTGGCTGGCGATTCCCGTCGAAGACCTCATGTCTCCTCTCTTACGACGACTTCTGCCCTTGATCTGGTTCGCGCTTCCGGCTTCCCCACCTCGGCACCAACCACTACTATTTCGGGAACGTAATCATAAGTTCTCGGCACTTCTACTTGGTTTGTCTCGGAAATCTGCACATTAAATCTTGGCTGTTCCTAGGTTCTCTCCCCCGTGACGTCACAATTGACTCACTGACTGACTGACTGCTTGCCTCGTCGCCATCCGGCGCACGACTACGTCTTCTCGGGGAATGGCGCCTCTCGGTATGGGGCTTCCAACCGTTTCCGGGAATTTACTCATAAGTTCTCTGCACTGTTCCCATCACACGACTGCCTACTTCCGTGTCTTCTTTGCCTCCCATCTCGGCTGAACACCTAACTCATCTCTCGGCTGTGCCGCCGAACAACTCCTGTCTCGACTGGCGACAACTGGCTCTGCCTGGATCCGAACTCGGCATCGACTGACTCACCCGACTGCCGCCTCTCTGCATGCGATATGTCTGCCTGACTGATT
>NQII01007044.1:19768-42476 GCA_002778355.1 Clitarchus hookeri | reverse complement strand
CAGCTTTAGTGACATAAGAAAGTTTATTTCGGAACAAGCCCTTCCCATGTGGAGACCACGTAGGCAGTACACACACATCTGGATGTCACCCTGCAGGGAATCTCTGCCCTTCCCCTCCTCTGCTTTAGCCACTGTCTCCCCCTCCTCTGTTTTAACCACTGACTTCCCCCACTCTCACATGCTTCCAGCTCACGAAGGTCGTTATGAGTGGCCGTCATAAGGATCGCCAAGCGACAGCACCCAACATAAGCAAAAATTTACTTTGTTATATTCAAATAACTAAAATATTTCAGTGGTGACCATACTGTGTATTTACATCATCGTGTTCAAAATTGTGTATTCTATCCTGAGAACATTTTTTTTTTTTGCATTTTAAATCATGTGTTGCGAGAAAATTAACTGCAGAAATCATATAGTCAAGAACTTTTTTCCCGTTTTAATGCAAACTCAGAACACATTTTGCAAATGTTCCAAGCACCAATACAGCCTTTAATTCCTCCAACCAAAAATCTCACATTTCTATGTGCACATGTTCACATGTAAAAAAGATAGGCATAAGACACTGCATTCGCCACTTCCACTTCTGATGCACAGGACTCTTAAGTGGTAATTTTAGGCCACCTGCATTTGTGTAGGTCAATATAATATCACGATTGGGTAACAATTCTTTACTCCCTGTGCATTTCCTAGCTCTTTTGTTAAATGGCAAATATAGGTTAACCACATTGGTGTACGCGAATATATATATCGAGGGAAGTAAAGACTCTTTACTTCCTGTAAATTGCCAAATTCAATTAACATTGTGATCAAGCATTGAAATTGCTTTATTTTTCATATGCGTGGGTCGATACAATGAAACCTCATCCTACAGGAAGGTTTAATTTTTTTCTAGTAATGAAAACATTATTTTTTTTACTTAAAATTTTTATAAAAACTACCAATCCAAGCTCTGTGCACATAGCAGAGACAAGTGTAGGCTTTGCCGGAAAGATTCGTCATAACTGAAACTATGTCAATCTATTTGTGCACAATCACACTCACAAATGGAAATGAAAATGAAATATGACACTAAACGATCACCCATCCAAATGAAAAAGAAGAATAAATCACACTCGCACAGGGAAAAAGGATAGCAAATCAATTACACCCGGAAGTGAAAAAATTCAATCACATTCAATATGAAAAAAACCAATCAAAATCATAAATGAAAATGAAATATTACACTCGCAAATTAAAATGAAAAAACATCACTCTCGTAAACGAAACCCTGCACGAAACAAACCGAATAGTTCCTGGAAGGCAAAAACGATTCTCCATCGTCTTTTGTGTCGACCATGCATGACAGCGGCCTGGAGCAGCAACGAGTGCAGGCAGTCGCCATATGGATGGTTATTTTTCCTAATGGTTTGTCGGGCAGGTAGCTGAGCCACTAATACTTCCTGTGGTAGCTCACCGAGCACCAGTTACTCTCAATGATTTATGTGTGCTCACTCAGCACCTCGACCTTGAGCTTCTGGACGTTTCTTGTATTGACCATTCCACTCTCCTTGCTGCACGCAAATTCCCTCCGGTTGTTCACCTGCAGGTGACTGTAGCCATGAATTTCCAAGTTCTTGTAGCCTCGCCAGCTATCGGAGATTATAGTGGTGCTGGGCGCGATCCCCTCGAGTATGATCTTTACCAGCATGGCGGTGTCCCACTTCTCCATGGGAACCAAGAAGAATATCTTAGGGTTGTCCGTCTGTACGCCTCCGCAAACCCACTGACTGTGAACTTTGCATCCTTTCCGGTTCTTCCGCTTGTCCAGCTTGGACTCGTCGATCTCAACCATTTTGCCTAGTCTGCCAAGGCGATGTTCATTTTCTCCTAGCATTGCAATTCGTAGGTGATTGTTTGCTGTTGCAGGCACTTGATCAGGCATCAGATTGAGCACAGCTCGATGATCTTGCCAGAAGACATGTTCGCACCACTGACGATGCTGCCTCTCCTCTCCGAGACTTTGAAGTTGCACTTTGTCCTATCATCCAGATGTCATCAGCTCAAGTAAAGTAGGTCCTTTTGTCGAAGAGTTTTCCTACTCTTCGCATTAGTGTTTGCAATGTTTCGATGACTTTACGATATCGTTATCGAGCAGAAACATCCAAACGAACACAGGGATAACCTCTGGTCCTCCAAATTTGGTCCAAAAAATACTGTAGGGATATTACTGCCTCTGGACTGCCTATGGAGTCCACAAGGGTTGATATTGTTATGCCCATGAAATTTTCCATTTCGGTTCTTTTTGTTAAGATCCACGTTTGAATAAAGAATTTTCTTTTTATAGCTTTTATTTACTAGGCTTAAGAATTTTCGCACTACCCCATATTTATTTGCTCCATGAATTTTTTTCTCTTCTGCGACTTCTAAGTAGTTATCTGTATGCATACCCGACAGAGAATTCTGTGTGCATAATCTTCTAGTTAACTCGGACGGAGATTGTCGTGGAATAAAAAAATAGCAGATCGCGCACGATAGAAGTGTATGTTGTAGCGAACAGCCCAGCTGCGAGCGAATAACTTTGGAGAGGTGGTAAATAACAAGAATATTGTTTACCGATTAGCCGTCCAACTGCGAGGAGCTGTTAAGCTGTTTTCTTAGTTTCCCCTTTCCAGCGACTTGAGCTGCTGCTGCGGCAATTTGACTAACTGTGTACTGGCTTGGGAATATTATTTATAAGCTTCGTCATGGTTTGTCGGGCAGTAGGTTAGCCAAGAACGAATATATTTCTCTTCGCTATTTTAACCTTAATGGCAACAAAATTAGACTGAGGTGTTTTGTTTTAAATTGATTTAGATGCATTGTGGAAGATTTAGCCCCCAAATAGCTTTCAATCATTCCCTTAAAAATAAAATCTGGAAAATGTTAATTTGAAGGGTTTTTTTGTTTTGGTATTTAGATGGTTTGGTTTCGACGTTATGGTAAACTAGAACTGGTTTCTCAGATGTGTTTTTTAAATAGTTGTAGTCTCCTTATAATAAAAGAAACCAATGCAATCCTATATGATTACACTTTAAACTTTTTGTGTATGAAACGACTGTGAATCTGAAGTTTAAAGAATGTTTGTAATCTTTATGTTTCTTAAAATTGATCTTCCATGTAATCTCATTCTGAACAGAAAATACAAGTTTGAATAAAATAAGTATTTTTGAGTTCAGAAAAAAAAAACAAATGTGTATTAATTATCACTGAGGTACTTTTCAGTTTATTCCTCTTCTCATCCAATTACATTTACTTTTTTCTCTGTAACTAATTGGAGTTAATGTCTACCAAGTCATTATCGATAATTAATAAGGGTTGTATTTTTTGGGGGTGTAGTAGTAAACGAAGGTAGTAGGCTGCCAGGAAGTTTTAATAGGATTAGCCAGTAACATGTTAGGTGATGTGTAAGGTGAAGTATGTATTGCTAGAAGATAAAGTGTCTCCTATGCATATGGTCCTAGGTACCTCAAAGAAGCAAGAACCCCCATCGGAATGAACCTGAGGTCTCTCTCTGGAATAATAAGCGAGTTGCAACCTACTTTATTTGCCTTTCTATTAATACTTGGATTGATTGGTAGGAACGGCAGGGTGCAATCCTGTAAGGATAGACGCACAATATATTGAAGTAGGTATCACAATTTTTGGTGGTGACACCAGGTAGGTAATTACAGGTATATTTGAGGACCTAGCTATACATTTAAGGTTAAGTACATAGTTGTCTAGCTTTAATTTATTTATTGTTATTTAGTATATTTATTTAGTTTAATGATGTACTATGTGCACAAACAATTAATTTTTCTTCAACTCGAGTACAGTTAAGTTATGTTTTTTGTCTTCTGAGGAAGTGAGGAAACAAGTTGCTTTGTTTTAGTTTTTTTATTGTTTTCATGTGCACTGGGTGTAAATTGTGTTGTCAAACAATAGGGAAGAGAACTGCCAAAATTACTGTGGAGTTCCGCAAAGCACAGGATAGTTTGTCGGAATCAGAAGCAATAGTTGAGGTTACTCCTAAGGAGTTACCATCGGAATCTTTAGAGTATTTGGAATATTTAGGCTCGTACGAGCTAGGAACTGCCTCTGAGCCATCAGGGAATTTTACAGATAACACTTTAGTCGAATCAGACATGGCTGCCAGTCGGTTTTTCATTGATCTGGGATTTTTCTATGGAAGGAACTCTGAAGATGCATCAGATTACCTTAAGAACTTTAAGAGGGCGGCCATGGCAAATCAGTGGGATGACAAAAAGAGTGTCACCTTTTTACCAAGCTTTTTGAGAGCAGTGGAGGCTAGATGGTACGATGGTCTAGGAACACAGGCAGAGGAACTGAATACATTTGAAACCTTTGCAGCAGCCTTGAAAGGCACTTTTGTAAGGATACCTACAGCAGGAGATGTGAGTGTGTATTTGAGTCCAGGGTAACCTGGAATCTATTGAAGAATTTGCCTACGATATACTTGGTATGTGCAAGAAGCTAGATAGTGGCATGTCCAGTACCAATAACATCAAATATATCCTGCGGGTACTAAGGACAACAATCATAGAGAAGTCCATGTTCCTGGAAAATAAGTCTGTATCACAACTGAAAGATAACTTGCGAAACATTCAGGCAGGTAACAGACAGGCTCTGACACCAGATGTAGCTAATGGTAACGAGAGGGCATAAGTTGCACAAGTGACACATCGAGAGGGAGCAGGGGGATCTAGCGAGACAGTGTGATTATAGTGTACTTAGCTGCCATAGACATACAAATGCAAGACATGGTGGGGCAGATGAAGGTACCAGGTCGTAGGCCACCACAAGATAGGTATAAACAGAATCTTGGGTGAGGACAAAATGTAAGTTAAAATAGCAGTCAGGGTCAGTCGCGAAATGGTGCACATAATCAAGACTCAGGTGAGCACAACAAGAGAAGAACATCAGCTCCAATACCCCAAAGATCTTCAGATGGAAGACCTCAATGTTTTGGCTGAGTTTGCAAAACTAACGCTTGGGGTAGTAAAGTTAACGGAAATAATCCTGGAAACTGTTAAAGACGAATGAAGTGAGCGATAATGGTTGGTCGGGTAGGCTCAGGGTATCCCACTCATTAGATTCTAGGATAATGAGTCTGTACACTTTTGTTTTTGGGTATTCAATCATTATTTTTATAATTAGCAGAACTGCAGTATTCTTAATTGATGAAGGGATTGAGCCTAGGCACTTTTGGAAGGAAGCGGTACCTAGGGTGTTTACAGGGGTGTCCGGTCAAACTCGGCCAATATCATATATTATACACTTAAGGTATTGTATTGACAAAAGCCAGTACATTAATACAGTAGGTGCTGCGATCACACCCTTAAGTGGAGTCATTTTGGGTTGTGATTTATTAAAAAAATATCAGGCAGAACTGTAATTTAGTGCATATGGCAAAGGTAACCTGTCCTTAAGTTATCCAAACAAAGGCTTACCGATAGGACAACCTGAGGTACAAGAAAGATAAAATCCAAAAAGTAACCCGAAGGTGAAGCCTAGCCTCGTCGATGAGGAAACCAACCCTTTGAAAAGTGAATGTGAAGAGGAACATCCTGAACAGAGGTTAGGATGGGTTACAGTAGGACAGGATGTTAGATTGACACCTCCTATGCATTAGTTGATCCAAGTGGAAATTGAAGGAAATGACTTACCCTCTCAGGTACTGCTAGAACCCATTGAACATGTTTATGACAAACATTCAGTTTTGGTAGCCTGTAGCATTCTAGTTGGTGAAAAGGAAACTACAAAATTGTGGGTCATAAATGTAGCGAATCATGCTATTATTTTACTCAGGAAAATGAAGTTAGGAACACTATGGTAATTTGTTGACTTTTTTCCGATAATTTACCCCAAAATTACATTTTCATTATGAGAGCAAGTGAAAGAGACGATTTCGATGAAACCAATTTAGATATAAATCTAAACTTGCTCCCCGAGAAAAAATACCTGAGGGATTTATTATTCAAGTTGACAGTGTTTTATCTGGAAACCCAACCAGATAGGTAGAAGTCATAATGAGTTAGTAACACTGAGTACTGGCGACATCACACCAGTCAGTTCTGTACTTTACAGAGTATCTGCAGGAGAACGCAAAGTNATCACACCAGTCAGTTCTGTACTTTACAGAGTATCTGCAGGAGAACGCAAAGTCATTCACAAAATTGTACAGGAGCACATTGAAAATGGTATAATCAGACCCTGCAAAACAAGTTGGTGCACACCTGTAGTCATGGTAAGGAAGAAAGAGGGAGATTGCAGGATGTGTGTTGACTACAGATGTATGAACTGGATCCTCAAAAATGATAAATATCCTTTAACTAGGATAGATGAGTTCCTTAGCTACCAACTGATGCTAAGTATTTTAGTCTCCTTGACATGAACTCTGGCTAAAATCAGCTAAGAATAGTCGAGAAAGACCAAGAGAAAACATCCTTTATAACAGCTGAAGGTACATACTGTTTCGAAACACTACATTTTGTCTTAAAATCAGCACCTTCCATTTTCCAGAGGTTTATGGACAAAACATTGGCAGGATTGAAGTGGGGATCGTGTATTGTTTACCTTGACGATATTATAGTGGCAGGTAGTACTTTTTACAAAGGTTAGAACAAGTCATATTGGTGATTCAAGAAGGAAAATTTGACTTTTAAACTTGCAACACATTTATTCGGGTATGAGGAAAAAGAGGTGTTAGGGCACCTAGTGAACAGAAATGGAACCCAACTTCATCTTAACTAGGTGAAAACAGTGAAGGAATTTCCCTTTCCCACAGTTGCTAGAGGAGTAAGAAGTTATGTAGGCCAGAATTGTTCAATTCAAAAGTTGTTCAGAATTTTCCTCAAATTGCAAAGCCATTATCCTCAATGTTAAAGAATAACCGTAATTTTGTTTGGGATACCAGAGAGGAAAACTCGTTTCAAGCATAGAAAGAGAAATTAGTTTCCTCACCCACGCTGGTACATTTGAGTGAAACAGATCCCATTGAAATGCACACAGATGCTAGCGCCCAGGGAATCGGGGCAATTCTAATGCAAGGAAAGGATGGTAGGCTACACCCAGGAGCCTATGCTAGTAGGACTCTCACTCCAGCTGAGAGTGGGTAGCTCATAACACACTTAGAGTTCTTGGCTCTAGTGTATGCATTGGATCAGACTCGACCCTATATTTATTTGAAGCCTTTCTCTGTAGTTACACACCACCATAGTCTGTGTTACATGGATAGATTGAAAATGAATGCACATAGCAGTAGTTGAAACACTATATGGCATTTAATAATGCTTGAGTATAATTTTGAGATAAAGTACTCCAGTAGAAAGAAACATGCGCATGTGGATGTTTGAGCAGAAATCCAGTTCACATTGGCACAGAGAAAGATGAAAAAACATTAGAGTTGCCAGTGTTCTCGTTGCCAGGTTTTCACATGGCGATAGCGCAGCGCAATGATCCTAATTTGTAACCTTTAATTCAGGAAGGGAAAGACGATCTAACATTAATTCTAAATTAAGCAGGCTAGCAAAGAATATTTGTCTGAAAAATAGAATTGTGTATAAAATAAATACAAAACCTGAAGGCCGCCGTAAGTTGTTGGTAATACTGGAGAGTTTGAGAGAGGAGGTTCTAAGCGAGTGCCACGAGAGTCCTCGTTTCCCGCATTTGGACAAGTCCTGCACAGTCACGGCCGCCACGTACAACAGGTGGAAAACACGCACGATACTCTCTAGAAGCTACCAGATGGGCTTGCACTTCCACAGCTAACTGACGTAGCTCACAAAAATTACGTGGAACTGGAACCAATGTGCATTGAGCATGCATGTGNGCACTTCCACAGCTAACTGACGTAGCTCACAAAAATTACGTGGAACTGGAACCAATGTGCATTGAGCATGCATGTGTGGAGCCAAATAATCAATGAAAACACTGACAAGTTCGTGTTAACTCATTTGTAAGCACAAAGCATTTGAAATGCCCAAATATAATCTACAAATTCATACATCACCTCGCACGGTCTTTAACATCTGTAAATATAGTAATGTTCGCAATTACGCTTGANTAATCTACAAATTCATACATCACCTCGCACGGTCTTTAACATCTGTAAATATAGTAATGTTCGCAATTACGCTTGATGCACTGGGGGAACAAAGCCTCTATCGCCCTAATTTTGAAGCCCACGAAAGTGCCACATCCCAATGACATGATTTCTTCACGGAGTAATTGCAATATAAATCCCTCACACTTGACTGCTGTGGCTTTCAAGAGACTCTCCTCGGAACTCAAACATAGGCCAGCTATTTTGGTCACTGCAATAAATAAATATAAAATACTTGTGGTTTCAAGGGTTGTCAATGGAGTTGGGTTTTGCAATGCTACAAGGAACAGTTTATCTACTTTAGGTGAAGCTCTAGTGACACTCACCAGCACCACACACTGAGAGGGTTGCGCCATCGGACCTTGTTGATGCCACAAGCCTACCACAGCTCAATGCAGCTCAGCTAAGGTCATTGTGTCACCGGCTTCAAACTCGAGGTCCCGTAGTAAATCTAAATGCTCCTCTTTCTTGAACGTGTAGCTAAACCTGACTTCAGCAATTTCACGCAACAGATATAAAAATGCAGATATGAGAAAAAATGTAGCAGAGTTTCGCAGAACTTATTTGTGCCAAGACACAAATAATGTTTACAAAATAAATTACCAATTTGTATATTTTGCAAATTAAACCAAGTATGGTACCCATGACATACTTGATATTAAACTATGCAAAACATTACAATGAATTTCTTCCAGATCCACAATGATGGTAATTAAATTTACTTGAATTCAGTAAAATTGCTCACGAACTGGAATAATATTACTTGCGTGAACATTAATAAGAACATTAATTAATACGAAGACGATTAAAGCAATTATTTGACTAGAATGAATACTTGAGCAGTTAGTAAGTAGGGCAGCTGTTTGAGCACAGTAAAGCCTCGGTTTCATAAAAGGAACACATTAAAAATTTCTATTAAAATAACATATTAAAAAATATTGAAATTTCAATGGAGTCATTCAAAAGACCCGTCAAAGTTCCGGCCGAATATAAATGTACTGATTAAACATTTAAAAACGTAGACATGGCATCCCAACATGAGAGTCGTGGATACAAAATTTACTTAAAAAAAGTAATTAACTCTTGGNTAAAAACGTAGACATGGCATCCCAACATGAGAGTCGTGGATACAAAATTTACTTAAAAAAAGTAATTAACTCTTGGGTAGTGAACAAGTCAATACATGACATATTAAAACAGGGAGATACAGCAACACGAGGTTTTTGTTAAACCGAAACAAAATTTAAATCGGCAACCAAAACCACCATTTCGAAGGAAAAAAACACTCTAGCATTACTGCTAACCCAAGACAAACACAACTACGCCACACAAAACACAGAAACATTTAAAAACAACTCAACAAAACACACAGACTTTTGTCCGTGACTCACTGTTTAATTTTCCCTAATGCTCGGTGTCTCAGACGACAACACTAAATTAAAAGACTCCCTGTTTAATTTTCCCTAATGCTCGGTGTCTCAGACGACAACACTAAATTAAAAGACTCCCTACACAGCTTCACATCGCACATGACAACAAGTGTGGCAGCTAAATTATTGTAGAATTCTTCAGGCGACATGATCGGGTGACTGCAGGGTGCAGAATAGAAAGAGCACCAGTTGTGCAACGACTTAAATAAACTATCTGAATCGTAAAGAAAAATATGAAGCATGAGTGGAAAGAAAATTCCGGTTGTTGAAAAAAAAGGGGATGGTTGATCAGGGGTGAAAAGAGAAGGGGATCCGAGCCGAGCAAAGAGTGTATCACGAAAATGTCTTGCTCGACGGGCGCTAGCATCGCACTAGAAATTTTAAAAGTAAATTTTTTGAATGTTTGAAAATTAAGTTCACATTTGATAGTGTGTGACATTGTTTATCGAAGTGAAGATGAAACTACTAATGCTCTGCACTGAATATAGTTACGTCAGTATTCATCAGAGCATATTTAATGTTATGTTTAAATGGCAGATGCATTATGCAGCTCAGTAATTATAAAGAATCGCATCTTCTCGGGAAATGGCATAACATATCTGAGAACTGCATTTCTGGCCTGGCATATTATGTAGAAACATTACACATATGCATGTTTCTATTATTTTGTATGTATTTTACTTTAACGAAGGAAGCTGAATCACGTTTTACATTTTACTCGGCTGGGATAGTAGGAGAACCAATATTTTTGTAAATTTTTACTCGTTTACTATTAATATTTTTATATTTTTTANCTCGGCTGGGATAGTAGGAGAACCAATATTTTTGTAAATTTTTACTCGTTTACTATTAATATTTTTATATTTTTTATTTTCGCTAACATAAATTTATAAAAATAATTTTAAAAAATAGCTGCAAGAGCATATACAATAATTATTAAAAAACCTTTTATTTTCTATTTATTTAGACCTGCCCTAGGGAACTGGAAGTTCATACTAAGGACTCTACAAACAAGCTCGACAGAGGAAATTATAAGTTACATTATAATATATATTCTAGCAGTCTTTTGTGATAACATAACATAGAATTTCCAAACTTAACACCTTCTAAAAACTCGAACATGATTCTGTATCCACAAAAACACCTNGCAGCTCAGTAATTATAAAGAATCGCATCTTCTCGGGAAATGGCATAACATATCTGAGAACTGCATTTCTGGCCTGACATATTATGTAGAAACATTACACATATGCATGTTTCTATTATTTTGTATGTATTTTACTTTAACGAAGGAAGCTGAATCACGTTTTACATTTTACTCGGCTGGGATAGTAGGAGAACCAATATTTTTGTAAATTTTTACTCGTTTACTATTAATATTTTTATATTTTTTATTTTCGCTAACATAAATTTATAAAAATAATTTTAAAAAATAGCTGCAAGAGCATATACAATAATTATTAAAAAACCTTTTATTTTCTATTTATTTAGACCTGCCCTAGGGAACTGGAAGTTCATACTAAGGACTCTACAAACAAGCTCGACAGAGGAAATTATAAGTTACATTATAATATATATTCTAGCAGTCTTTTGTGATAACATAACATAGAATTTCCAAACTTAACACCTTCTAAAAACTCGAACATGATTCTGTATCCACAAAAACACCTTGAGCCGCACCTACGATCAGTTACGAATTTTTGACGTTTGATACACAATCTGGGTCCTCAGAACTTTGTCTGTGTACTCGAGGCCTCTGTTTATCAGAGTTACCGAAATGCTGTTTATTCCCATCAACTGGTAAATATGCAATTAAAATTGCTAATNCGGCCTCTGTTTATCAGAGTTACCGAAATGCTGTTTATTCCCATCAACTGGTAAATATGCAATTAAAATTGCTAATTAATTAATTCTGTTACGAGTCTAGATGGATTGGAAGAAACGTGCAACTAAAATTACTGGGGCATTTTGTAAGTTTAAAAGATCCTAATACCATGATTTAATATGTAAAAATTTCCTTACCGAACTTACATTCACTAAAATTATAATATAATCCAACACCCACACGAAGAAACCGCACACCGATAAAATAGTGTATACGGCCACAACCCCATTGTTTATTCTGTGATAATATTTTGTAGTGTCCATTAACCGGCAAAATAAAACACAAAATAACAGCGATAGTTTTACTTTAAGCTACTCACATCAAGTTTTCGCTTTCCTTAAAAAAAAACTCAATGTCTCTTGCTCGATGGATGCACAAAGCCCCCAACAAAGGCCGCTTTCCACTTGGTACTGACAGTGCTGACCAGTAGCAAACGAAGAGGAATGCCATCAGCAAATATCCGCGCTCAGTAGTGAAACCAAGTGGAACACTCGTCAGCAGAGTTTTCAGTAGGAATAATGGCATATGTTATGCGTGGTGATGCAATGGTAGGCCTAAATATGTTGTCAACAGGGATGGATATTATTTCAATTCATCTTCGCCTGCTTCAGACTTATTAATTGATGATGAGATCGAAGAATGTGAAAATAACAGTCCACCTACATCTTCTGCAGATAACAACAGAGTAACTTGTTCGTTATCCATCGACGCCATGTTGCGTCGTCTGCTTTTACTGAAACTGCCTGACCTGCACATCAGTAGTTTCAGCCAGAAGTATAGCCTCCAACCCAGATGCTGCAATGCCATTCGTCAGTTATTGATCAGATGAATCAGTATGTAAAGGAATACTCGTCAGTAATTTCAGCTGCTTTCAGTACCAAGTGGAACACAGCCAAAATATTCAGGGTTGATTAAAGGTCCAAATGACCTTGTTTTCCATTACAGCCGGAAAGTAATAAAATTGCAACATTCAGGATGATCCACCTAATGTGGACACCACCAATATTTCCAGAACAGTCGCAGATAACGAAATACTGTTTTCGCGGAATGAAATTATGTATGGGGGCAAGTACTTTGCCGCAAAGTGACAATTCGTAAAACGTGTATGGACAGAAATAATCAAACCACATCTGATTTTTCCCCCAAAAAAATTTCAACAGCATCTGAAAGTACATGCAAAAAGGGATTCAGTGATATAGCACATGGAATGGAAAGTAACACAGAAATGCCATGAAATAATGTGCAAATATGATTAAGTTAGGTGGGTCGGTAGCACAAGGTNGAATGGAAAGTAACACAGAAATGCCATGAAATAATGTGCAAATATGATTAAGTTAGGTGGGTCGGTAGCACAAGGTCGTGGACAAGTACTCACAGCTGTAAGCAAGCAACACATGACTCATCCTGGCGGGACCGCTTCCTAAGAGCAGTGCAGCATCACTCCTTGTAATCTGTTATGGTAAGTGGTATTGCAGTGTGTGGCTGTACATATGCAATAAAGGTCACGAATGAGGAAAAACTGGTTGTTCTACTTATTTATGGTGAGCATGGCAGACATGCCAAGCCAGTCGTCTAAATGTATGGTGAAAGGTATCCTAATCAGACGCCCATCTCATGGCAAACGATACGAAGAATTTGCAATCGTCTCTTGTCATGAGGTGATTGGAATTCCACAACACGAGTGCGAGGAAAGACTGCAACAGGCGAGATGCATTAACACGATGTGTTAGCACGTGTCAATGCAAACACCCAAATGGGCACGCGAGAACTTTCCAGGTTCGTAGGAATAAGTAAAACAAGTGTGTTACGAATACTGTGCCAATGGAAATTTAATCTGTTCTGTATCGATGGCTCTTCATCATACATTACATGAAGGTGATTTTAAGCAGCGTGTTCAGTTTTGTTGGATTGCTGTGATGTCTATAAGGGGTGACAGCAATTTTCTGAAGAACATACTATTTACCGATGAAGCGACTTTCACAAACCAAGAGAGCGTAAATTTACGAAATATGCACTACAGGGCGATGGAGAATCAGCGTTGGATCCGGCACGTGGAGCACCAGCGACAGTGGAAAGTTAATTTGTGGTGTGGGTTCGTTGGAGACTACATCATGGGGACTTACTTAATTCAAAGGACAATGAACGGCTGTATGTACGACCATAGGCCTACGCAAGGGGGGTTGCAGGAGGTGCAATGGCACCACCATTTGCATAATGTCATACAGAAGATAAAAAATAATATTTAATATAGAATAGACAATTTATAAAGAATACCCAATATTTTCGTACACTGTAGTTATAATCTCGTAAAAGAGCGTCTTCATTTTGAGATTTGCACCCCCCTTACCTAATGCTGCAAGTGCTTATGCATACACCCATTTCCTCAGAGAAATCATACTGGCACTTCTGGAAGACATACCACTTGACGTAAAGTTAATTGTAATAATATTGGGACAGTACATACTAGTTCCTGTTTCTACTTTAATCTGTAGCTATTTCGTATATATAAGTAGAATACATTTTTCTTTGTGTTTATTATTAGAGAATGTTATAACATAAATACAGCCATAACCCTTTTATGTAGTAAACTATGCCTATTAAGTAAAGAATATTGAATGCCTACACATTCGTCACTTCAAATAATTATTGAAACAGTGGTTATATACAAAAAAATTAAACAATACTGGTACAGTCAATAGTGTTGAACAATAATATATCATAAACAAACCACATATACAAAATAAACTTACAGATAATCAACATAGTTAACAAAATAAAATATGTTTTGTGTCAAAAAAGATCAATGTATTTCTTATCATGAATATAATTTTAAAGTTTAGCAGGATGTCCTTTACACATTATAACCATATGAAAGTGGTTAGGCATAAATGGATCAATTTTCTTGCATAGTCCACTGAGATGATAGCCCATTAGTCTGTAAGTCGCCTTTTAAGGTGTTCTTTTGATGTAATTGATTTAGACTAGTCTCTGCTATTGAGCTCATGCCAATAATTCTCTATCGTATGCAAGTCTAGTGACTCTGGGGGTGGATGAAGCACTTCAGGACAATTGTACAGCAACCACAGCTGCACGACGTCGGCATTGTGTTTGGGATCATTGTCTTCACAGAACATAAATGTGTCCCTAAGTCCTAATTTCTCAGCACTTGCATGGAGATGTTTCTTCAGAAGGTCCACATATATTGTTTTGTTCATGTTCTCTTCACCAAAAACTAACTCTCCTACCCCAGTGGCTGCCATGCACCCCAAGGCCATGATACATCCACCACCATGTGTGACTGTAGGTAGGAGAGTGTTTGCTTCCATTTCTGTATTTGGTTTGCACCAAACCATTGTCCTCCCATCTTAACCAAAGGTGGGCTCTCATCAGCAAATATTACATTTTGCCACCACTCTATCTTTACATTTAAATTAACTTGGGAAACTAATTCTCTTTCTATTTTGTTCGTTGACAAATTGCTTTTGTCAGACCACTCGACCTTTCAATCTTGCCATTTTGATAACATTTCTTATTGTCTGAGGATTAACCTTCATGCCTGTACTTTCGTACACTTTGGTACATTATTTCGAAGCACTGAACCTGGGATTCTTCTTCACGCTCCTGACAATCCGTATCTCTTCTCGAGCTGCAAATGCTCTTGGACGGCCAGATTGCGGATTTAAATCAATTCGATCCGCATCTCTGTACCTCTTGATTATTTTCTTACTGTACTTTTATTCATTTGAAGCATTTAAGGCATTTATCTGCAGCCTTTGTCGTGATTGAAGATAACAAGTTGTGTTTGCTAGAACGAAGTACCGCTTCGTCCCATTTGGATAGCGAGCCGCTCTTGTTTGCTATGAAGGTAAGAGTTCTGGAATTACATTGTGCACTATCCTATGGAGCGTTTCAAGTTGTATGGAAAAGAGATATATAACCACTGTCCGAATATTTTTTTTAATGTGTAAATTGTCTAGCCTTTCAAAATTTTTTACTTAATAGGCATAATTTTGTACACTAACGGGTTATGGCTGTATTTATAATAACAGTATTTACTAATAACAACCTAGAACAGTTAATTCTAGTTTTATGTACGAAATAGCTACAGATTAGGGTAAAAACCTGAACTACTATTTACTGTCCCAATATTATTTTGATACACTATTAGTCGTGATATGTGTTTTCAGCATGATTGTTGTCCTGCACATTTTGATTTTGTAGCGAGACAAGTGTTAAATTGAACATTTTCAAACCCGTGGTTAGTGTGTAATGGTGTTATAAGATGTTTAACTCACTCACCGAACTTCACACCTCTCGATTTTTCCTGTGGGGAACACTGAAATGAAGGGTGTACAACATGGTTCTTACAATGCCGGAAGACATGCATTAATGCATTGTGGCAGTTTACATAGGCATTAAACCAGAAACACTTCAGGCTGCTCGTCGCTCACTACATGTGAATTTACAGATGTGTATTGCTGTCAATGGTAAACACATCGAGCACATACTGTGAAAAGACCTAATATGTAACATTTCAACCATAACTGTGCTCTCTTGTACTATGCATGCAGATGCGATTGCATTTCTCATAAGGGTGGTTTGTCCTATTTTTCTTGTGCATCCGTACACACTCTCTACTCAACGCAGTTAATGACTAGGAAACAAATCTCCTGAATTACATTGGTATCTGAATAAAATGTAATGTATTGATATCACACCTGCACTCACATTGCCCATATTCCCTCCAATGCAATTCTCAAATTTGTCCAAGATTGCGTTCCATGCCCCTTGCCCTATTAAGGTAAGCACTACGCTGCTATAAGGAAGTGGTCCCACCAGGATGAGTAACGCGGCGCATGTTGCTTGCCTACAACTCTAAGTACAGGTTCACTGCCCCATGCTACCAGCTCACTTAACTTAATAATATTTGCACATTATTTCCTAGTGTTTCTGTGTTATAGACTATTCACGGTAAAGTGAGCACTTTCGAAAGCCTTCTGGTTTAAATATATTTTATTTTATCCTTAGACATTAACTTCTGAGTGCGGTGGAATATACACACTGTGTTTATTAATTACATAGCTATATTTATTCGAAAAATGTGGTTAAATGATAAAAAATGGCTGAAAGGGAAAAGTAAATGGGACCTCATTTCACCTGCTGTTGAAATAAATGTATGTTTCTAAGAGAAAAATCCCATGTGGTATTATAACTTTTGTCCGAACACATGTTATGAATAGTCAATATGCGGAAAATTACTTGCCTATGTGCGTAATTTCATGTAGCAAAATCTGCATTTCGTGATCTGCAATCGTTTTGGTAATTTTGGTGATGTCCACATTAGGCGGACCATTCTGTATATTTAAGCATACAGACAAATTCCATGATAATAAAGCACTAGAATTGCACAATTTTCAACAAACTCGACAAAATCTTCAAACATCGAAGTATCCATAATTGAAAAGTCCTATTTAACTTGCACAATTGAACAGACGGAACAAACACAAATGTACGCTGCTACTCCGATGCCAAGGTCCAAAAATCATAACCGGCTTGATGGCAGCTACAGAATAACTCCTCCACAACAAAGTACAAAACTTACAAACAAATGAGATGTGGTAAGTAAAATCCATACAATATTCTGCACGGACTATGCATGGATAGTTGTAAACTCGAGGCCATGTTCATAGAATATCCCGTGGAGATGACGCAGGGAAATTTACTATATAGTCCCTTCTAATGTCAAATAATTAATTTAAGCATAAAAATTGTTGAATTGCAAGTTAAAAAAACATAATCACATGAAAGCTAATTAATTTTGTTACTTTGAAGTTAAAATGATATCATCTTGCGAATAAAATACCAAATGGCATATATTAAATAAAGGTTGTTGTAATAAATAATGAAAACAGATTAACTGCATAGTTTATTTAACCCTTCTTTCTTACATGTATGTTTAGCAATGAATATTGTGCACGGAAAGCATTTAAAATACATATATCTTGAAATGATATCCAAACGACATCCATAAGGTATCCATGCTATTAACTGCACACAATGGGCATATAATATTGATAACCGTAGGACATTTTGTACTGTGTGGGGATAGTATTCCATTAGTTCTCTCGGTATTACTTTCTTCTCCCACCTATGTACTCCCTATGGACCTCCTCGTCAGGACTGTTGTTTAATAGGTTTGTTCCATTCGGCCTCTCTTTTTGCTCTTCGGAGTCGTGAGAGTTGAGATCAAAAGTGACCTGGGCGAAAAATAGTTATTAAACCCTCCAAATCGAATGGTATGCCTATAGGTCATTATCGTGTACAAAAATCACAATGGCGATTACAACAGACACCTTGAAAATGACTTTATATTTATTATTGTGATAGTTTGTGTTCACAAATAACTTTTTCCCCCGGCACATATTATTTTTAAACACATTTCATTATCATTAACATCTTAAATTCAGCACATTATATCTTCGATGATAAGCTGAAAGGTTAAAGACGTTTTCGTTTTGTAAACAATAAAGATCGCGAATGAGTGAATGCCGCCAAAACATTCCCAGCAGACGATTTGCCCTCGCAACTCTTGCTTACGAGGAGGAACAGAAAGAGTGTTACCTAAATGACCCAGGGTAAGGTTACATCTACTCAGATTAACAACAAAACAGTTTTCTTATGGAAGAGCTTGGCATAGAGAAAATTCCCACCACTAAGTAAGCACTAGTGTTCTAAAGAGGTCTCTGTAATTAAAATGTTAAGCCAAGTAAATAATAAATGAGAAAGGTTTTCTTATTTAAGAAGTAATTCAAATTTTATTATGATTATTAAATTAATTTTCTTTTTAAAGTAAAAAATAGAAAAATCCAGTACACAATGGTACACTAGCAATTACCTAGTGGCGAAAAATTTTAGTTTCGCATCTAAAAGCACTGAGCTTCCCAACCTGAGCGGAAAACACCTTAATTTTAAGCCCCTGTCACTCTGTCAAATTTTTCTATCAAACTGGTTCCAACAAGTTTGGTCAAACAAAGTTGGACAGTTATAACGACATCCAAACATGATAACTTCTGCCATATTTGTCTGAGAATGTTGGATGGCTTCAGGTTCCATCAAACATTTGAAGATTGGACAGGTTCTAAAATGTATTTGATGTTTGACTGTCACAGCCAATNAGTTCCATCAAACATTTGAAGATTGGACAGGTTCTAAAATGTATTTGATGTTTGACTGTCACAGCCAATTAGAATTGTACACGACAAAAATTGAATTCAAGAAACATTAAAATAACGAATAATTGCTGAAAACAAAGTAGGTATTNTAGAATTGTACACGACAAAAATTGAATTCAAGAAACATTAAAATAACGAATAATTGCTGAAAACAAAGTAGGTATTGAAGAAAAATTAATTTACGTAAATTCTGTATGTGCATGAATGTTTTTTCAAGTGAATATTGCACATAATATTACGAANAAGAAAAATTAATTTACGTAAATTCTGTATGTGCATGAATGTTTTTTCAAGTGAATATTGCACATAATATTACGAACTCGGAAATATTAAATTTCACTGTGCAGGAAACATCTCTGTTAAATAAAATTTTCGTTCAGTAAAAAAGCAAAAATAAATTACATCACCTTACATTTCTTTCTGTAATGGACTGCATGGAAAAACAAAAACACTATATCACTATGAAAATAATTTTTAAATAATCTGGAGATTCAAATTTGATTCTCCAAGTAAAAAAATTCGACTGTGTGGCACATTTTCAAACACATTCAAGATTATTTGATAAAAAGTTTTGGAAGGAAAAATTTGATGACCATATTTTTTCTTCAAATTTTATTTTTCAAATATAGTTGAAGACGAAAATTTGACAGTGTGACAGAGGCTTTACCCAGGGGAATTTTGATCTGACGAATGGAACGTCTGCCGCCATACTGTATCTGGTGTATGGAATATGAAAGAGACAGAACTCCAAAAAGAGTGGACGAATGGAACGGACCTAATGTTTTTGTTTGATGCCCTTTTTATAGTCCATATCCCTAGTATTTAATAGTGTATTATGTGATATAGGTGATTTTATTGCTTTAGATTTATTTTTGAAATGGTAGTCTAGTGTTTTCGTACCTTGAAATAATTTTGTGTACTTTTCAAGTCATTATACAGTAAATTAAATAAATGATGTTTTCGTATGTAATNTGTACCTTGAAATAATTTTGTGTACTTTTCAAGTCATTATACAGTAAATTAAATAAATGATGTTTTCGTATGTAATTGTCATTCGCTGACTAGCTCTCAAGTTGTTCACTTCGGGTAGTTATGTTAGCATTTTCGTCAGGTGCACTCTCTCTTGTTCTCTACTGATCTATGACATCATATAATTTCCCTTGTTTGTTTTTTAATTTAACATGTTCTACAAAATAACATACAGATTTTATTCCTACTGAGATGTCGGCGACTCATGAGTATCCATAATGGGGAAAACTTAATTATTGAGGTGGAAGACAGAAGAATGGATGTCGAGGTAAGACATTCTCCAGACGTTTTGTTCGAACCTGACAAGGTACAGCCGAACCCTCTGTTGAGGACACTAGCCGGTGATGAAGTGTTGCTACTCCACAATCGAGGGTCGGATAGTGTTGTGGAATGGCCTTAGCAACCCATTGTCAAACTCACTTACTCCACGTCGGCTTCGGGACCATATGTAGTGTTTATCGAAAGTGCTGATAAGAATAATGGCAATCTTNACTCACTTACTCCACGTCGGCTTCGGGACCATATGTAGTGTTTATCGAAAGTGCTGATAAGAATAATGGCAATCTTCACCTGCCTAAATTTATCGGATAATCTTCCAGAAATACTTCGAGCGGGTCCTAATCGGCTCAAAATTCTTTAGTCGGCGTATTACAGAGTTTGGAATCTTCACTGCCTGTCTTGGGGGTGCAACTCATGAATAAACGTTTTGAGGAAGATGGTTCTGTAGTTTACAAACCCACGAAACAGAAATGTATAACCTTTCAAGGCCAATTGCTTCCTGACAGGTTGTCAATTTACAAACATTATTATATCATACACAGAGTTCCAAGGGTGATTATGTGCTCACAATGCTCCCGTTTCAGACATTCGGCCAATTTGTGCAAAAGCATGTTCACAGTGTGGGGAGGTACATGCCAGTTCAGATTGACCAGCATTTCGCTTCACCTGTCAAAATTGTCGGGGTAATCACTGTGCATCCTATAAAGATAACCGTCCTCAGTTGAAATTGAATCGCAAACTAAAAAAACTAATGGGCATCTATAACGTTTCTTACCCCCAGGTAAAGTCTAGAATGACTCCGAGATCCCGAATTGCCACACAGACTTCGGACGGGGATTTGCGTCAAGCTGCACCCAGGCGACACAGTATGAGGCTTCTTTTCCTTCTTTTTTGAGCACTCCTGCTGCTACTGGTCCTGTTGCACTTCCCACACAGTTGACGCCCATCGGTTTTTCTTCGGATCAACTGTTTTCAGATAAGGTGAGGTTGCAGGTCAAACGACCCCTTATGGATACAGTTCCTACAGAAAAGCAGGCGAAGACTAAATCACAACCCTCTGGTTCGACTTATCTCTAACTCCAACAATTGAAGATTTCCAAATCGGTTACTCCAATCCCTTCACCCATAGCACATTATTATGCCTGGTATAGTCCACAGGTCTCATTTTCTGTAAGTGGCATTACCCTTCTAAGGAAGCCATCTCACTCGTTGACTCCTAGGGAATCCATTGGGTAGACTGTTGGAGAGGGAGTACAACTTCGTCCTTGGGGATGCGAACTTCAGGATGTAATGCACGCCTTGTTTACATTTGCTACGGGAGAATATGAAAATACTAGTCTCGGGAAAGCGATCGCCAGGCTTCAACAACTTTTCAATCTCCATGAAAGTTTATCACCTTCTACTCTTAGTTTGTCTCAGTCCTGATATGAAAATCCTTCAGTGGAACTGTTGACCCCTTGCACAAAAACGAGAGCAATTGCAACATTTTGTCACAACAAATGGCATTGAGGTCATCCTGTTACAGGAAACGAATGTATTGTTTGGTTATATTGGCGCAGCTTTGTATGATTCCAATTTTATGGCAATTATACACAATTTATTCATGTTGTGGCAGCTATTGTTTCGTATAGGTTGGCATCGCACCAAGTCTAGGTCTCCTATCCTAACCCTCAGCTGAAAATAGTGGGTTGTTGTGTTCAGGTAAATGGCATATCTGTGTCTTTCTTCTCTATTTATACTCCACCTAGGCAAACACTTTCTTCGACAGACTGGGCGGATATTTTCAATGCTTTGCATGGCCAGATTATTTTCGTGGGCGATGTCAAGGCCCATCACTCTGTCTGGGCTGATTCTCGTACTGACACTGCAGGTAAACGGCTCAACATATCGAACACCTTGTCGCCCATCGTCCTGCTTAATACTGGCTATCACACTTATATGGGTTCCTTTATCAAGCGGAGTTCTGCCATTGATGTCATATTCTGTTCTGCTTCTCTTGCACACGGTGTGACTTGGGAGGTCCTGGCTGATCCTCTGGGCAGTGATCATTTTCCTCTCGTCATATGTCTGCGTTTAACTAGAAATTACTCTGTTGATTTGCCACCTGGTCATACTCAGTTATGGGATGCCAGTTATGTCTATTATGTTTTGGGACGATTTTAATGTGGATCTTCAAAGGTGTCTCAGACAGACTCATAGTTTGCATCAATCCCTCCAACAGGATAATGATTTGTTGGAAACATCCATTCAGGAGGCCATCAATACCTCTACTCCTCTTAAGAAGTCACTTCGGCCATTCTATTCATATTCATGTTACTGTTGGACCGAAAAATCTTCACTTCTCATGCANTCATGTTACTGTTGGACCGAAAAATCTTCACTTCTCATGCATCTCGCAAGTTTGTTCCACAGGTTTATCGGAAACACAGTACTACAGTCAATATATTTTCCTACCACTCTCATTTCCAGCAGACGATTTCCAGTGCCAAAGTAGCCTAATTCTGATCCTCTTAGCGATATGTAGCCCAGTCATATTAGGTAACAAAAGGGGCCAACCTCGGAATGAAAGATAATAAGCTGTAAATTGGTAAAAGCCTTTGTTTTGTCGTTCTTAATGTTGTCTCAAAAGTCACCAATGTTATCGTGTCCGCGTCTTAAGATATTGAAGGTCAAAGGTCATAAAAATCGGTTTTTCGCGAATATCTCGCTTTTTATTGCTTAAATAAGATTT
>NQII01007044.1:4638-18932 GCA_002778355.1 Clitarchus hookeri | reverse complement strand
TTAAAATATAACTAAAATATACATTCCAGAATTATTAATATACTATAGTTAAATATAAATAATTAAGTCACTTATTTTAATTAAATACAAATAATTTATAATTAGTACATAAATAATGGGCATTGTTTAATAATTATACTTTTTTAGTAAATAATTAACTTTATCCAACGTACTGATAACCGTAACTCACGCTTGACCTTGCATTAGACCATATATGACTGTGCGCGGCGCACTCTTTGCGGTCTACCGCAGAAACGGTTGATCGTATGAAAAAAAAGTTCAAACAGAAGTTGTAGAGAATTTTATATTCTACAACTTTTATAATAAGTGCAAATCTTATTTAAGTAATAAAAAGCGATATATTCGCGAAAAACCGATTTTTATGACCTTTGACCTTCAATATCTTAAGACGCGGACACGATAACATTGGTGACTTTTGAGACAACATTAAGAACGACAAAACAAAGGCTTATACCAATTTACAGCTTATTATCTTTCATTCCGAGGTGAAACCCCTAATATGACTGGGCTAATGGTGCCACAATCAGTCAGGTCTGGCGGAAAATTCGCTCCTTATGTAATGCTGACTCCATTCGTGTCTACCTCGCCTTCCCTTTGGACATTCTCCAAAACTTGCACGGGACACTTGCCACAGATTATGTTTCTTTGCAGTCGGAGATAGAGTTGATGGGTCATCTCACAATGGTTGGAGATCGATACTTGGTTGGTCCTCGGCATTTATTTAGCACAGGAGATCCAACAATCTATCCACNCGGCATTTATTTAGCACAGGAGATCCAACAATCTATCCACCATGCTGTTACAGCACCAGGCCTCAATGGGATTACCTGCTCCCATTATATAATTTGCATCTTGAGGGGTATTTGCTGTTTCAAAATATCTTTAATGCTGTCCTGAGTGATGTTACAATTCCATCCCAGTGGATGATTCGTCTGATTGTACCGATCAAGAAACCAAACAAGCCACCTGATGGTGTATCGTATTTTCGACATATTACCCTGTTGTCGACCATCCAAAACACCTTTGAACATATTATTATAAATAGTTTTGAATGGTGTTGGGAATGGAATCGTCTCATACAGCCTGACCAGTTTGCTTTTCGTAAAGAGCGCTTTATGAGAGATGCTATTGCCTCCTTGGTGTCTAAGATCACCCAAACATATCACAACAAAGCTATCCTTTTTTTTGTATTTGACTTCTGTGTTTGATTCGCTGCATCCTCCGACTCTTCAAGAGGATCTCCCACACTTGTGACTACCGACACAATTTGTCCGCTTGTTGCTCAACCTTTAGTTGGCACACAGGAGTACCTCAAGGCTGGCAACTATTTTACTTCCGCTCTTCACAGTATGTCCAGACGGTATTACACACACTCCAAAATGTCTGTTTACGTTTATTTCTTGAGGTGATGCACTCCACACCGATCGCAGTTTTACACGCGGAATCTTGCATGGCCCATTACGACATCCACATCGAAACATGCCGTGCAAATATTGACTCCATGCCAATTTTATGCAGTCCCGCCTCTGTCATTGTTCTGTTCGCCATTTGGGGTTCACTATATTTCTACAGCTTTTATGTTAAGAACCAGCTTTTCCCATTTGTTCTCAACATCTATATTATTGGAAAGATTATGAATCTCTCTCATATATCCCAGATGTGGTCTCTTTCTATCAGACTTCGAAGAGACTTCTTCTTCCCGAGAAGATGCGGGTTTTGCATGCTCAGCATTTAGCTCGGACTGAGGACCACTTTCATGTTTACACAGATGTTTCGAAATCGTCGGGCTTGGTTGCACGTGCCTTTTATGTTCATATTACAGGCGATTGTGGATTCTTTCATCTGCATCCTTCTTCCTGTATTTGAAAGCAACAAGGATATCTTCATAACCTCAAGAACGAAATGTGCCTGGGAGATGTAGACACAATTTTTGTTTACATTGAATCAATCGTACGTAATAAAAATTCATTCGCACAGAAAATTGAAAATTTGTTGAATGAAATAGGCCTACTATAAATTTTTAATTTTAAAAGTACACTTGGTGTATTTCACGAATACAATATTACACCTCTGAGAAACGTTAATAGTAAACTATGACAATATAAAACTCTCTAAATTTTTATGGGAGGAAACCATGTATGCATTACATGAATAAATAAAGTGAGCAGACGAAATTGCGATAGTAAAAACAAACCTATGAAAAGCAAAGATAACCCAACAATGTCCCTATTGTGATTGGCCAGCGAGATCACAAGATGCAGAGTCACTTATCTCGTAACACGCAAAAGCTAGACATTGACAAACTTTTTCATCACGCCCATGTCACATGATATTATAATAATAGGTCTTCTTGGAACACATTAGTCAAGGTGTAGCCGGCGTACATGAACATGTTGCTTGTTATGTTGTCGCTACTAGGCCACCTGAGTTATACAGGCTGGTGGCTAGTAGTTTATATAGTTAAATTAATTTGGTGCAGACTAAGGGCACCTGTGGTTGTTGCATTAGGGGTAAACAAATACTCGGGATCTCCGTTATTTAACACACCAGTATGTTATTGGTCTGAAGGTCACGTAGTTATTTACACACACTGGCGAGACTGAGCCCCCCCCCCCCTTGCAAGTGGTAAGCCTGAAGGGCTGGTGGGCTGAATACTATGCGTCGGGAAGGTTGTTGAAGGGAGATGTTTCTCTACTTATCTGTGACTGTGGCTTTTGGTGAGTTGTCTTCGTTGAAAGCTGAGGCATGGTGAGTTGGGTGGCCCTGGTTCAGGCCCTCAGACTGGCTCTCATTGGCGTGCTGTACTAAGTTGGCTTCTTCCTGCGGCTCTGACCGACTCTCTCGGAAGCCCGGGATTGGTTTCCCGGAACTTATACTTTCCCTGTGACCCCGGCTGGCATTCCTTGTTTGTAGAGCGTGTCTCCTCGTCCTGCTTCCGGCTCGCGTTTCTGAATTTCCCACCGCGTAAACTGTCACTATGTTTTCGGAAATGAACTCATAAGTTCTCGGCACTTTTACCAGGTTTATCTCGGGAATTTACACATGAAGTTTCGGCTGTTCCTGGGTTCTCTCCTCGGTGACATCACTATTGACTGACTGACTGACGTCGCCATCCGGCGCACGACTACGTCTTCTCGGGGAATGGCGCCTCTCGGACTGGGGCTGCCACTCGTCTCCGGGAATTTACTCATATTCTCTGCACTGTTCTCTTCTCGGGGAATGGCGCCTCTCGGACTGGGGCTACCACTCGTTTCCAGGAATGTACTCATATTCTCGGCACTGTTTTCTTCACATGACTGATTACTCCCGTTTCGGCTTCTCCCGTTTCGGCTGCATCTATCTCGTCTCGCGGCTGTATCGTCGAACTACTCCCATCTCGGCTGGCGATAATTGCTCCCGAACAACTGACTGCAAACAACTGATTGTACCTTACTGCCTGGGCTGGGTCAGAACTCCGGCCTAGTGATACGACTGCCTCTCGCCTAACTGCCTTCTCTGTCTCACATCGCGGCTGCCGAACAACTCCTCGTCAACAACTGATGACCACTGATCCCGAACCTTGGCTGCTCCTGAATTTAACCCATCTCCCGCTATATTCAAGTTGGCTGTCAGCAGATTCTCAAGAGAGAAAATGGGAAATCCCCTGTATACCTCGCACGTTTTTGTGTAGGATTTCGTGTCTTGTCAGCTGCTTGGGCGCTTAAACTTTGATTTAGGGAGGGGGGGGGTACGGAAGTCGTTTTCCGGGGATTCCTGGCAGCTGTGTCGGCATTAATCTCGTCGGGGGCTCCCCCTGATTCCTTCGTAGAGGGCTTATATCAACTAATTCTAGGAACTTACCCTGTTTATCTCAACTTCGGTTTTTCCCAGTGTCCTTATACGGCGGGACTGTCCCAAGGATACTTCTCAGGGTGTGAATACAGCGCAATACCTATCCCAGGCATCCGTCACGCATCAATGTGTTACATGACCTGTGAAGATGACTTCACATTTTCACGTAACATGTAACAAAATACAAGTTCACATTTACGTAAAATGCAGTATTTTTGGTAGTATATTATGTTCGTCCACATAAGCATGTACCCTTTGCGTAGTGCATAAAAATGTAGGAGAAAAGTTTTGTTGCTTTTCAGAATGAAAACTCTCAAAATGTTTGATATGGTCGCGTATACGTATTTTGATATGTATTTTAACATGTTTATGACATGTTGCGAAAGTATGACTTTCGTGCCTTAAACAAACTTACANTACAAGTTCACATTTACGTAAAATGCAGTATTTTTGGTAGTATATTATGTTCGTCCACATAAGCATGTACCCTTTGTGTAGTGCATAAAAATGTAGGAGAAAAGTTTTGTTGCTTTTCAGAATGAAAACTCTCAAAATGTTTGATATGGTCGCGTACATGTATTTTGATATGTATTTTAACATGTTTATGACATGTTGCGAAAGTATGACTTTCGTGCCTTAAACAAACTTACANCGTATTTTGATATGTATTTTAACATGTTTATGACATGTTGCGAAAGTATGACTTTCGTGCCTTAAACAAACTTACAAAATTTAGGAAATCGTCATAACCTCAAGAACGAAATGTATTTGGGAGATGTAGACATGTTTTTCGTGTACATGGTCTAAATCTTATCTTATCATGAAAATAAACGTCTCTTTTAATAAATTTTGTTTAATCAAATAATCATACTATAAATTTACAACTTAATGATAAACATAGTGTATTTCACGCATACACTTTTACACCTCTGAGAAACATAATTAATAAACTGTGTCCCTTAATTTTTACAAATTATAAAATAAATAATTTTAGTCTAACTTCTAATAGGTTTCCGTCCTCAATCCCAGGAGAAAATTATATATGAGGTAAATGAATTAAAAACATGAGCAGACGACCTCGCGAAAAAAGAAACCCATGAAAAACGAAGANAATTATATATGAGGTAAATGAATTAAAAACATGAGCAGACGACCTCGCGAAAAAAGAAACCCATGAAAAACGAAGATAACACAACAACATCCTTAATGCGACTGGTCTGCGTGCTCACATGGTGCGGAGTCACATGTTACATTACATGCAAAAGTTAGACATTGACAAGCTTTTCATCATGTGAACATTACATGAAATGTTCGTAATGGGTCTTCTTGGAACACACTAGTCTAGGTGTTGCGGCTTATGTGAACATGTTCCTCGTTAAGTATTACATGACTCGTGAAGTCATCGTAATCCAAGTCTTAGTAGTAATTGGAAAACATATAGTGTGATAAAATAGTTAGCATGGTATAAAATGAAGTGGTATAGAATAAATAACTTGAGTAGAAATAGAGAGAGAAGTGTAGGAGGAAATGGGATATATAGTGTAATATAAAAATGTATGGTTTATTATGTTGATGTGTTCAACATCTAATAAAATACATAGTGCATACAATGGCGATGTGTTCAAAATCTAATAACGAGGATGGGAATGATATTGCATTGTGGCAGAAAATTTATATTAATAATGGGAGGACAGTGGATGGTTTCGTATAATATTCTGAAGGGTGTAGTAAGTGATGTTGCTAGGTAATTTTAGGCCAGTATTCCATAGTTGTAAAGAGTTGTGGCAGTTTTTATTTAATAATCGGGTTGCAAAGATGGTATTGTTTAGTGGTTTGTGAAATGTAATAAACTGTGTTGTAGGTTTAGGTTAGGTATCTGTAGTNTTGCAAAGATGGTATTGTTTAGTGGTTTGTGAAATGTAATAAACTGTGTTGTAGGTTTAGGTTAGGTATCTGTAGTATCGAGTGTGTGCCAGTTGTAAATAACAAACTGTTTGCAGTGTATGATTGTGTATAATTATGCGAAAGAGTGTAATAAATGATGGTGATGTAGCTAGGTAATGTTTGGTATGTATAGTGGCTATGAGTGTTTGCTACTTTTTAATGGACTATCTGTTTGCAGAGGATGACTTAATACAATTCTTTGAAGAGTGTAATAGACTGTGTTGTAAGTAGGTTATGTTAGCTGATAATTCTGTAGTGTCAAAGAGTCTTTGCAGTCATCCATAGCCCATCATATCAACCAGCCCACCCGAGTTCACATGAACTCGATACCACCAGTGGCGGATCTAGCAACATTTCAAGATGGAGGGGGGTTGAGCTACATTTAGGAGGGAGGAGGTGAATAATTTTTATCTCTTTTTAACCATTTTTTTTACAGTGGGTGTACTATTCATGCTTAACTTTACTTTAAGATGCACATATTAAGAATAACTGCAATAAAATAGTCGTATGCAATAATTTGTTTACATTGCAGTTTTAATTTATTAATATTAAGTACTTGTTTGAACTTACTACACTCTGAATGNATGCAATAATTTGTTTACATTGCAGTTTTAATTTATTAATATTAAGTACTTGTTTGAACTTACTACACTCTGAATGAATACAATATTTAGTTGTGAAAATACATAAACCACGAAACTTATACATTTAAAATAAAAATTCCTAATCCTGGTTTGTTATCATACTTTTATAAATTAGTATGACCTGAAGTGTGTATATATGTATGTGTTACACACACACACTTTTACTTTTATTTATGACTTGGTGCCACACACTGGCCGTCAAGAAAAAGGAATTCTTATATGAAATAGACTGTATATACATATACACACACACTCACANCACACTCGCACACGAAACTGCCAAGACAAGTTTACAGTGTTGAAAGCTTGTAGTTTCAATTACTTTCATTACAGATTCTCACATTTCGGTTTCAAAATGGTATATAATAATGTTTGAGAGCTACATCTTAAAACTATCTAAGTAGGAGTGTTGCAGTAATGACANCTCACACACGAAACTGCCAAGACAAGTTTACAGTGTTGAAAGCTTGTAGTTTCAATTACTTTCATCACAGATTCTCACATTTCAGTTTCAAAATGGTATATAATAATGTTTGAGAGCTACATCTTAAAACTATCTAAGTAGGAGTGTTGCAGTAATGACAGAATTTTTAATCCGTGCCAAAATCCATGGTTTGTCCTAGTTTTCGTGAACGAAGTTACAGGGTATTAATGGAAGTGTTTTCTGTATATTCATACATTTATTTCGTGGGTAAATAAATGTGCTCGTATCACATTTGTGAAAATATAATCATTTTGAAAGCTGCAGTTAAACTGACACTTTGTTTTTCATGCATATATGTAAATTAAATGTAGGTGCAATCTAACTTTCCTTAGTGGGCACAAGGGAAGTAAAAAGATTTAAACATATAAATATTTTCTTTTCTATACATTTTACCGTAATGCCTGTATGTGCAAGGTAAAATTACAATTAAATCTTCTTAATTTGAGAGTATTTGCACCTACATGAGCCTGTTGTATTTCCAACCCTTGCTCGATATAAAGGTCACAACCAGATTAGCTCTCGTGGTGATTGTGACACCTGAACACATGTTACTACTCTGTGATATAATCCAGAATAGTTTAAAAAAGCTTCATTGCTGTACACTCACAATAATGTATAGAACTAATACTTACACATCCTACAAAAATAAGTATTAATCCGATAAACACCACACGATACCAAGTAAGTGTGAAGAGCTCAGAATAATGCCATGAAGATGCTGAAGATGTTGCTTTACGCAACTGACAGACTTTGAGAGAGGACTCTCAACTGAGCTGAAAACCACACGGTGGTAGTATATCCTAACATGTTGGTTGTTAGGACCATACAGTCTAATGCTGTTGGAAANCGCAACTGAGCTGAAAACCACACGGTGGTAGTATATCCTAACATGTTGGTTGTTAGGACCATACAGTCTAATGCTGTTGGAAACCGTGGATACATTACGGCATCAACACATGGAGGGGCCACTCAGGATGGATGAGATTGACTACCAGTCAAGGGGATAGACTAATTGTGGGCCAGGTACAGAGCGAACTCANAGGATGGATGAGATTGACTACCAGTCAAGGGGATAGACTAATTGTGGGCCAGGTACAGAGCGAACTCATGGTGACCTGGACCACAATACTGGCCAGTGTGGTCCCAGCGCCCATTACGTGTGCTGCTGTTAACTCTGCAACTGCGGCTGCTCCATTTGCAGTGGTGTCAGGGCAGAGCTATGTGGAATGCCACAGACTGGTGATGTGTGGTTATTAGTGATGAGTGCTGCTTAATTATGAGGACTGATGATCACTGTACCTGGGTGTGGAGGACTCCTAGTGAACGTCACAATACCAACCTCGCTGTCAAGAGGCACACTTCCCCCACTGCAGGCATTACAGTCTGGGGAGCCATAGCCTAAGATAGCCAATATGGTCTTGCCATGTTACATATATCACTGATGGCCCAGCAGTATGTGGATGAGATCCCAAGCCCTCACATGCTCTCATTTGTGGCTGGGATTTCCGGTGCAGGAGGATAACGCCAGACCGCACATAGAACAGGTCGCTCAGGACTGCATACATCATGTCCAAATACTACCACGGCCTGCCAGCTCTCCTGACACGTCCCCAATTGAGCATGTGTGGGACTAGTTGAAATGCAAGCTATCACAGTACCTGGTATTTGCAACACACAGTCCCAATGGTCGTGCTTCTGTCTGCTCAGCACACCATCCAGCATCTGCTGGACTGCGTTGCAGTATGTATCGCAGTGCGAGGGGGTGCAATGCACTATCAAAGATAACTAGACAGCGTACCACAGATCCATATGTAATAATATTGCTTCTCTGTTCATCTGTATCACTATCTATAGAGTTTTATTACTATCTGATGCATCCTTCTGTGTGCAATTTTTTATTGCCCGGCATTGTAGGTACAAACTTAGATTTTTATATACAGTATGCAGCAGAATCCAATTGACAAACTTTTGAGGTGATTCTTTCTGCAAAATCAAGTGGGAAATATATAGAACACTTTCTACTTAACGTGAATAAAAAGGGAGATAAGTGGCTTTGAAAATTGTGTTTTCAATTATACCAGAAACAAATTGAAATTAAATTGCGATTCTCCAAACACTGTTTTAAGTTATCAGAATCTTTAATTTAGGAGCAAACTCTCACTAACACCTTCCACCATAATTAAAATAACAGGGGTGGCCACCTTTTTACTGCAGACAACTTTCTTATTGTCAGGATTTATTAACGTTTTATGCTGGTTTATTGTATGTAAACTGCATTTCTAAGTAGACTAAATTTTGACAGACAATGAGATCAACCTACACACTATGTAAACAGTAATTGTTCTCATTCACAAAACATTGTATCAGCTGATGAGTTGATGTGGTATGTATGTTGTTATGTTGGAGATATTGACAATGATTATAGAAGAAAATATTACTTAGAACTAAACGTTGTAGTTCAAGACTTAAATTATAGTTACAACATTTATGGTTTTATTAATATTTTTAAGGTAATGTACAACTGTTTGGGCTATTAGCAAATTGGTTTGAAATATGTCTAGTACTTATAACAGAGCATGCAGACACTTCAATCAATGTAACGCTTCCAGTTTGGTGAATGTTTATATGAGTAACTTACTGGTGTTATCGGGAATATTGTATCTGTAGTTAATTATTTTTGTATTTACTTTCATCAAGCAGAGAGGGGTGACTTTTTAGTGCATTTCCTTGCACGAAATGTAATAATATGGAAGCATGTATGGCTTGGTCTACCATTTTCTGTACTGCCTCCGTCATGAAGCACCGCAGCTTCATTTCGCCGCACTACTTTCCTTGAACTGTCAAAAGTTAGTGAACTTATATGATATTGAGTATAGGTATGACTGCCTACTTGCTAGGTACTGTATCACTGCGGCCGAAGGTTTGTGCGCGTTTTACATGAAAACAGTGGATCCTGTGCAGTTGCAAAAAGAGTACCATTTTTGTTGATTAGGGCTCACTACTTAATAAACTTGCATCAAACATTCATACTTCATGACTGCAAAAATGATGTATGCGATATGAGGGTTGCCACCACTGTTATTTTCATTATAATGAGAGCTGTTAATAGAAAATCTCTATATTATAGGCCCCATTTACTGTGCACATCCTTCTATGACATCTTGATTTTGAGAAGCCGTAGAAAATAAAGGTAGAAAAAATAAAAATTTGAGGGAAGTATACCAAAAAAATTATTTGTTTCATTTATTCTCGTGGTTACATGTTGCATTTCTCTTGGTGAGCACTGTATTGGACGTAGCACATTACTAAACGTAGATACCACCCTCCCTAGGCTGCCAGCGTTAGTCAATACCCATTCACTCCGCCTCTCCACCCACCCTCCTCCCCTCAGGCAGTCTATGTTTCTGCACACGACTACCTTCACATATTTATCCTGACATTGTGCTCTCGCTGGCTTGCCTTTCATACTTTGCTTGTGTTATTACAAATCTGATTTCTCTTGGTTTTTTATTACTGTTTGTTGAAAACTTTTTACACTTAGTTTTTTTTTATTTGGTAATGTTTTCGGCTTGATTTCGTGAATAATTGTTGACAACCCACACCTTTTACATGGACTTGCGATTTTGTTAAAATGAGTGGAAAAAGAGCCAGCTTGTCGCACTATATGTAGAATGTTTATGGCAAAGTGACCACTTTTGAAAGTACTTTGTAGTTTCTTGTTCCTTGCATTTGCATATCATTCCACCTCATGTTAATATAAACATTTCCACGCTATTTCATTTAATGAATACATAAAATACACTACTCTGGTGTGTGTTACTCAATAAATAAAACCAAACAAAATTTATATTCCATGCAAAAATCATGTTGATTTTATGCCAGAGATGAGTGAACATGGACTTACATTGTTTGGTAAAACCTTGCACTTTCAATGTTTTAAAAATTCAGGAGACAAGGGGAGGGTAAGTATATGTTTCTCTGATATAAAAGTTTATTTTCAGAAGATGTCTACCTATTAAAGTAAATTAATATTTAATTAAAAATACACATCATTTTCACACTAAAGATGATAGAACATGGACTTACAATACTTGGTAAAACCTTGTGCTGCTCTTTGTTTTTAACATTTTGAGAGACAAGGGAAGGCTAAATTTGTGTGTCTTTACGAAAGCATCTTTTTAAAAGACGTCTGCCTATTGCAATTAATGTATATCTAATCTTAAAAAACAAATTTTCGTGCAACAGACAATTGGACACTTACTTCATGCAACAAATGGCAAACTTTTATGTATAGAAGTTGGGGTGGATCAAAATTAATCCAAAATTTTCCAAAACATCTATAGTGACTGACCTATCTTAACGACCTTATTTCTGGAAACCATGAGCGGTTGTTGTAATAATATTCTACTGTAAACACATCCATGAATATCAACATCTGAATAACTTTTTCATACAAAATATGGAATATGCAAAAATTATAACACCATATTCCAATTTCCACTGCTGGCAAGACTTCAGTGAGTTCTGCTGTGCCTAATAAGATTACTCCTATGAGTGAATGATTTACCACAGACTTCACAGCTAAATGGACGCTCCCCAGAGTGAGTTCTGCTGTGCACAATAAGAGAACTTTTATAACTAAATGATTTACTACACACTTCACAGCTAAAGGTATGCTCTCCAGAATGAGTTCTGCTGTGCACAATAAGAGAACTTTTATAACTAAACGATTTACTACACAATTTACAACTAAAGGGATACTCCCCAGAGTGAGTTCTGCTGTGCACAATAAGGTGACTTTTCTGACTAAATGATTTACTACACAGTACACAGCTAAAGGGGTACTTCCAAGAATGAGTTCTGCTGTGCTCAATAAGAGAACTTTTATAACTAAAAGATTTACTACATACTTTACAGTTAAAGGGACGCTCCCCAGAGTGAGTTCTGCTGTGCAAAATAAGAGAACTTTTATAATTAAATGATTTAGTACACACTTTACAACTAAAGGGATACTCCCCAGAGTGAATCCTGCTGTGAATAATAAGAGAACTTTTCTGACTAAATGATTTACTACACAGTTTACAGCTGAAGGGACGCTCCCCAGAATGAGTTCTGCTGTGCTTAAAAAGACTACTCCTACGAGAATATGATTTACCACAGACTTCACAACTGAAGGGACACTCCCCTGAGTGAGTTCTGCTGTGCACAATAAGAGAACTTTTATAACTAAACGATTTACTACACAATTTACAACTAAAGGGATACTCCCCAGAGTGAGTTCTGCTGTGCACAGTAAGGAGACTTTTCTGACTAAATGATTTACTACACACTTTACAGCTACAAGGACGCTCCCCAGAGTGAGTTCTAATATGCAAAACTAGAACACTTTTCAAACCGAAGGATTTTCCACAGCAATCACAAGTATAGTTGTTACTGCACTGCTGAGTCGATGAAGGAACAACAGGAAGCATTTGTGTTGTAGGAACTGATGGATTATCTTCACACTTGCCAGGCAAGCACACAACTTCACTACGTTGCCAGCACTTGCAATCTGCAGGAACTACACCACAAGACTTGCACTCCAAGACACTCGCAGACAAAGTAGCTTCTGCAATGTTGTCATCTTCAAGTACACTCTCACTCTTCACTCTTTCACTTTCTTCACTGTAATACTCTACTTGAGTTCCCTGTAATCCCGCTGCGCAACTCGTCTCCAAGGCAGAATATTTGCATTCCTGCAACACAAAGCATACTGCTGCACTAACTTCATAACAGCCATCAACTGAATTGGGTTTTTGANCTGAATGGGTTTTTGAGTTAATAAAGTATATACATACTTTTACTTTGGAAATTATAGTGCAAAATTTTAATTTTTCAGTTAAGAAAATTATTATAAATTATTAGTGTTAATATTGTGTCTGTACAAAGATCATCGGAGGTACATATAGACCATTTGCAAGGATGATTAATTTCTTGCAGTAATCAAACGAGTGAGAATGTAATAAATGAAAAGATATCCTACAGTTAAACCTTTTTTAATTAGCAAGATGTTGGAAAATGTGGTAAACTGTAGAAAGAGGGAAATTTATACTACAGAAACAGTAGCTGGGACCATGAAAGTGTAAAAAACACGATGGTGTAAGAAAAAGTGTATATAAACACACGGGCTGAACAGAATTTTCTTTAAAAGAAAATGCAGCTTATAATTTTAGCGGCAGGGTTTTAAAATATTNAAACACACGGGCTGAACAGAATTTTCTTTAAAAGAAAATGCAGCTTATAATTTTAGCGGCAGGGTTTTAAAATATTATCCATGTTTTGCAATGAGGTGGCTTTATTTTATAAAACAATTATTTATTACATTTTATAACAACGGCCTGTTGCCATTGTGTCACCGTTTCGTAAGTCATTCTGCACTAAATTTCACAGAATTGAGTATTTTACTGGTTGAAGTATAGTCCTGGTGTCGACTGTTGCTTGCTTATCTATCCGTGTACCCATAAAAATAAACAACGCCATGTGACTTTGTAATAGAGCGTTGGGTGGACTTTCACACTATATTTATTATAATGCCGCACAGTTGGGCGCCATGTTGTAAAGATCCGTCTTTACTGTTACAAGCNACTTTCACACTATATTTATTATAATG
Organism: Clitarchus hookeri; assembly: GCA_002778355.1. Taxonomy (NCBI): domain Eukaryota; kingdom Metazoa; phylum Arthropoda; class Insecta; order Phasmatodea; family Phasmatidae; genus Clitarchus; species Clitarchus hookeri. The sequence continues at coordinate 5,359 of NQII01007044.1, read as the reverse complement.
CCGCACAGTTGGGCGCCATGTTGTAAAGATCCGTCTTTACTGTTACAAGCATATATTTAATAATATAGCAGCCTCAAAGGTTAGGCGCCATATTGTAATAATGCGTTTTACTTGCCACGGCTTGCTCAGTGTAGAATCACGAGACTCAGTTAATTGAACATTATTAATTAAGAATGAAGAAGTTCCAAATTAGTTTGTTATGTACTTTGTTTATTTAACTATTTATTTAACACTCAGCACCACAGTTCACAGAAGAAGTCCAAATTGCAGAGTACGAACCTTACAGATANNNAGAAATGAAATAATACAGTCTAGTGGCCGATGTGGGGGTTCACGTCACACCTGATGCGATCTACGCTATCATTGTACTACGACAACTCTCTCTGACGACTAAAGAAGACGACCGCTTCTAACGGCCCTCGCCGCAGACTGCCCCTCCTAAGAAGACTCTCAACGACTAAGAAGACCCTGTAAGGGCGACAGCTAGACGCCTATATCCTACTGCCAATCCCCCCTCTCCGGTGATAACGGCCTGGCCACGTACGCTCTCCCTTGTTATCTAACTGCTCCGTACGAACTACTCCTGCGATAAGCGCCCGGCATCCGGCATCTGCCAGCAGCGTCATCTAAAACTGCACGTGTCCCGCGCTCAACACAACGTTATCATAACTGACTGCTCCGTACGAACTACTCCTGCGCCGTCAACATTAACAAACTTCGC
>NQII01007043.1:47773-103185 GCA_002778355.1 Clitarchus hookeri | reverse complement strand
TAAGACAGGTTGTCCTCAAAATATGAAGCATATTATCTTATCATGTGAAAAGTGTAAATCATATTTTGGAAGGCATGATAGCTTAAAAGGCATATTCCATGGCAGAGAAGTGGATATCTTCTGTCAGCAAAGAGATAAATTCGATTATTGATTAACTCAGAGCTAAAGGCTTTATTGAACGACGTATGTATGCGCATGATTTAATTAAGAATATGAATAACTACAAAAATTATATAAAAATGTTTTTTTTTTTAATTCCTATCGATTAAGAAATTTACCTACTGCTATGTGTTGATAAATTCCTGGTAGGCTGCAAGTGAATGTCTTGCTACAATAATTCCTCTCACTTTCCAATGGACAACAAACATTGTCATTGCACTTCTTGCTACGTCTTCTCAGACTATAACTGCGGGCGAACATGCACTGACTACTTTTATGTTGTCATGATGTAAGGAGCGAATTTCCAAAGTCCCTTGCTATTGCCGATGCAGTCAGTGTTGCAGATGGTAAGTCTTCAACCAATGATTCCATCTTTATATTTTAACAGTGTATGCGATCGCGGTTGATTAATGTAGACATAACGATCTGCTTTCCGCCCGGCTCGACGACAAAGTGGGAACAATTTTTTTATATGATGTATGCTCTTATACGATTGTCACTACATGATGGTTCGTGTTGTCTGTATCGGGTTGTCACAGTGTGACCTGCTTGTTATTACTTATAAATGTCTGACAGGTTGCAAGTATTTGAGGTGGACATACATTGAGTATGGTTATGTACGAAAATATTTTGTTGGAGATATAGTTAATTGCGATTTTTGCATGATGAGCTCGATACTTAAATATGTAGATATATTACACACACATAAGTTTTTAATGATGTATCATGTTGTATGTTTACCTGTGAAATCATTGGACACTCTATGGGGTTTGAACCTGCGAAACCTTATTTTTCAGGATGATGCACTGTTGTCAGCTCTGTCAGGGTACATAAGTTATTTCCTATAAACAACACTTATCAGTGACGCATCTCTCTTGCGCGACTAATGGTTTAAATGCGTTTTTTTTTTTGGTCAAGAAAAGGAACACAGCTTTCACAAGTCGCGTAATGTGTATCGTACTTGACCCATTGTACTAATTTTTGGGGTTGGTCCTTGTGATCAACCTTTTTTATCATGTTGACGTGATAGCAACACTGATATCACTATTGTGGGCTAAGGCTACGTCGGGATATTTTTTTTATAATTATTGTGTCTCGTATGACATCATGCAAGTAATATACTTGTGTATATGCAGATCCTTTGTTGTTTGTTACGGAACTTCTTTTTATGTACAGAACAGTTTAATATATTTTACACTCGGTTTCCCCGACACTCGCGTTAGGCTGACAGTGTTTATTTATATTACCACGTATGTGTTTTAATGTAACCCGCTAATATGTATGTCTTGTTACCGGTGCAATTGTATACTTCTTTATTTTTTACGATATGGCTGGTTGTTAAGGGTTATCCATACTAGCGATGACTTGGACCACCGGCCCTTGTGTCGCACAGATAGTGTTCGTTTATATTACCATATATGTATTTTACCATTACCAACAACTATGTACATCATGCTCACATCACATTTGTTTATAACTTGTTTTTTTGCGTATAGTTGTTGTATGTTACCCATGCTGACTTTTATTTATGTATATATTTTCACATTTATATATATACTGCCTGGATATCGATGGGCGAAGGGAGGCCTGCTGTTGCTGAGGGGGATCCTAGTTGGTAGACATCTGTGGTAGCTGACTACAAGGATGGCGGAGGGTCATTGATGAGTGTGTGCAGGCCTATGCATATGTGTGTGCTATTACAGACTCTACACTCCTACATGCAATGGTAACTTTGCGATGCGCCTGTATGAATACCTTTATTATCTTTATATTCATGGACGGTTGTTAGATGTTCCCGAACTTCAAAGGTTTGGAAATTCTTACCAACTATGCTTGTAACAGGGCTTAAGGTCTACTTGCCCTTATCTCCTAGATTGCAGTCGGAAGTGATGAATGTGATATGAATTTGGTGATCGTAGCTTTGGTGGGTGCGATGCGAAACGTCGTGGACAATGCTTATAAGAGGGCCTAAGGTGTACTTGTCCCTGCCACCACGTTTGTCATCGAAGGCGAGGCTTATAATATGAATTTGGTGCCTATAGCTTTGGTGGGTGGGAAATGGCGGGCAGCTATGCTTATAAGTAGGCTTAAGACATGCTTAAACCTGTGGCCCTGTGCATCGTTGGGGGCAATGACTATGTCATGAATTTAGTTACTATACCTTTAATGGTTCGGAAATAACAACCTACCATGCTTAAAAGAGGGCTTATGGCATACTTGACCAAGTGGTCATTTTCTTTGTGGGGGTTGATGTCTGTTATGAATTTGGTGACTGTATCTTAAACTGTTCGTAAATTACAGCCAAATATGATTATAAATAAGCTTAGGGCATACATGACCCTGCGGCCTTTTTATTTGTTGGGGGTGATGCCTATGTTGTGAATTTGGTGACTATATCTTAACCGGTTCGGAAATTACAGCCAACTATGCTTATAAGTGTGTTTAGGAAATACTTGACCCTGAGGCCCTTTTCGTAATCGTGGGGTGATACCAATGTTATGAATTTGGTGACTGTATCTTAAATGGTCAGATATTACAGTGAACTATGCTTATAAGTAGGCCTAGGGCATACTTGACACTGCAGCCGTTTTCGTTGTTATGAATTTAATGAGTACATATTTAATGGTTCGAAAATTACAGCCAATTATTCTTATAATTGGGTTTAGGTTAACTTGACTCATGCATGTGGTGCGACTCTAGGCTAGCATGTGTGGGCAAACCTCACTCCATGTCACATAGGTGGAATGACGGAGCATGAGACTCGTCCCCGCTAGGACACCAGGTGAAAGGAGTCCAGAAGAAATATGGGAAAATCAACTTGGAATAATTGAGCATGAGACTTGTCCCCGCCAGAATGCCAGGGGAAAGGAGACCTGAAGGAATATGAGAAAACCAAAGTGGGATGACAGTGCATGATGAGAGAAGTTGCATGATGGGGCAATGAACTCGAACATTCTTCAGGCAAGATGGATGTTGCTGGCATGGGTTGGTAGAGCGTAAATGTCGGGGTAACCCCTTTACTTCTCGCTCTTCACTCCATGAGTCACTTAGCTATTTTGTGGAGTCATCTGCGGAAATTGTGCAGATGCCAGCTGCATTGTGCAAAGCACATTTTATTGTGAAAAATTTGCTGGTTTGGCAGAAAATTCGTGCAATTTTGATGCAAATTCTGGCGATTTTTGCCGTTTTTGAGGGAATAAAGGGAAATTCCGAGCAAAAAAATTGGGAAAATGGTCGCGTGATGTCATCGAAAATGGCGGTTAGCTCGTCCCCGGCCATCAGCCTCTGTCCCAGAACCGGTTTTTTCTAACTACTATTGTTCCTTTCACTTGTTTATAATATCGCAGACGTGTCATGGCCACTGATCACATGTGCGAAAAGAATACGTTTCTTGAGGTCACTGATTTCTGCTAGGATGCCCGCAATTCTGGAATATTATCCTGTGGAGGTACCATTTGTAGGACTAAGGAATTTAATCTGTGTTCCTTCATTTGCTCGTGCAATCAACATTACTAATAGGTCAGTATTTGTTTCAATGGTAATCACGTGTATCTGTGCTTCTTCTTGTGCTAGTGCAGCATCAACTATAAGTGTGTCAGCATCTGGTTCTGCTTGGAGCACAGAAATTCCAGTATTTCAGAATGAAGAAGTGAGCATTTGGATTAAGGTCGTCTCGTTTTTATGACTGGCAAGGAAATCAGACTGTCGGGATACTGCAATGGTGTTACTATCGTACTTCAGCAACGAGCTTTTGAGGGCCCGGCGTTTGTGTTCTTCGCCCCTAGCTGCACTTCCAACCTGGTAGCCATCGAAAACGACAATTGTTGAAGTGAAGTGCCATTGCACAAACATGACATATGCATCCGAGATCTGGCCGAATGTAGCAGGCCTAGGCCAGACTATAGTGTGAAGTAAGTACCCACCATCCACAATATTGTTAATGTTTCTTCACGATCTTCTAATCAAATTCTGGAGAAACTGACGTGAAAATAGCTACTAGTGCTGACTTTGTAGTCTTTCTCATGCTTATCTCATCAAATATAGAAGGAGGCTATGTGCATGCTTGTATTGAGTGATTTTTTGTTATAAGGATCATAATGCTATACAAAAAAAAATGTTAAAAGTGTCCAGCCAATCTTTTAGAACTGCTACAGTCTGAGGAAAAAATCTTGCGTAGGTAATTTACTTTTTTTTTAAATACCATTGTCCCTTAGAAGGCCTGGAGGGAACTATTTAAAAAGGTTATAGTTTACGTGATTATCTTACATGCTCTGTAGCCAAGCTCGAGAATTTAGTATTTTTGCAGATGCTCTTTCTACAGTATGACACAATATTTGTTACGTTGCTTATTATAACATTTTAACTGCTTAATTATAAACAAATAAATAAATAAAATGGCATTTAAGACTGCTGGTTACACAGTTTTTACGGATATCACAATACATTTTCTTCATAGCACCTATTATTGTTAGGCCTATTAAAATTACTTATATGTATTGAGAACACTTTGAAAACTAACAGTTCCTCATTAGTGTGACAGATAAGTGAACTTGCCTGCATTCTTCATGCACGTGTAAACACTAAAATTAAAAATTATCAGTCAGTCTTCTCCACGTGCATTACTCGCAGCTATCAGACTATCCTGTCCCTTCTTTCCTACGGTAACGATATTATTTCCCTCCCCTGTAGAACCACATATAACACGCACTGCTCTTATTTCTGAACTACACAGACTTTATTTCATTTGTCACGCTAAACAAACAAACAGAATTATCGCAAAGCACATCCGACATGTAAGCATAATAATGCGCAATTATGTTATATTTCTGCACGTGAGTGTATAGGTCACGTCCGAACCCTAACGGCAAACAATGCAAATACGCGTATTCATGCTCATGAGATCTCGCCTGTGCATACTCTCAGCGAAAATGTAACAATGAGGCCTTATTTGTTTGTGAAATGATGTCATTATTAATTTGTATCCTCTTTACACTTGAAGTAGGTTTTTTTTTTTTTTTTTTTTAGTATGTCAAATTTTATAAGAATGCACACTACATTGTATGAGTATTTGTAATATGCTTGACTGTATAAGCATTTGTGGTCTACTCAATTGTAGAATACATGTAATGCTTTCATTCATAAGGGAGAAGGATGTGCTATTTAGATGCGACTTGCGCAGTTTAAGCAATAAACATTTCAATAATTCCATTCATCATGCTATAAAATACAAAGAAGATGTGTTCCTTATGATTATGGGAATAAGTGCTTTGTTGATAAATAAGAAATACAGACACAAATAATTAAAAACCAACAACTGTGGGAATTGTGTCACGCACTTTTCGTTAAAAAAAAAAAAAAAAAAAAAAACGGGAAACGCACATGGGAGTTTCGGAGAGTAGTTTTAGTACATATGTTGTTCAGCATACCAAGTAGGACCTACATACAAATGTTTAGCTTTACCTTATTTTTATCACGGTTCCGTCAATTTTAGTGCTAAAATTCTTGAGCTATCTTAATGGACAGGATATAAGTAAAAGTTCATTTTAACCAAAAAGGCATTTTCACCTTAACAGAAGTATACAAAGCTTGTGATACCCGGAAAATTTAAGAAACAACCAAACACGTCATAAATGGGGTGATTTTTCAAAGGTTTGATTAAAAAAGTGTGAAGAAACCGCGAATCCTACTAAAATTATAATCGCGAAAGTTTGTGAGGATGGATGAATGGATGTTTGTTACTCTTTCACGCAAAAACTACTGAATGTATTTTAATGAAACTTTACAATAATATAGATTATACATCAGAATAGCACACAGGCTATAATTTATAAATATATATTGTGTAAATTGGCCAAAATATAACGATTAGTGTCAAGTAAGTCGGAAAAAATGCTGCCATCTGCGAGCTATTTTGGCGTGCGCTGCAAAAACCGTAAGAGTTACATGAATATAATGTACGGTGGAAATGTTTCTCTTAAATAGTTANTCTTAAATAGTTCTACAAAAAAGTCCGCGACAGCATATATCTATCTTTTATGTGTAAGCCATTATTGCCAAAATAGTGAACCATAAATACAATAAAATTTGATACTATATATCCAATGCACATTTCGTAGTAACAAATTGATTCTTTATCAAAATAAATACTTTTATCGCTTCTGATATTTAAAGTAGATAAACTTTGTCTTTTACACTACGTAATTTGGACAAATATTTTAAAAGTTACGACGATGAGAAAGTGAGTGCGCGCTGCTAAAATGGTTCGCACCGCATTCGTGCGCACTCAGTGTAATATTTTGCTTAAGAACTATTTCTTTCTGGGTATTACCAGCACACCTCTTTTGTCACTGTCTTCATTCATATTAGTCACACAAACGCGCCATCGAGGCGCTTGATCGCTGTCTACAAGACATACAATGCAATCGAAAGTTGATGGGTGGTGTGGTAGCGTTACTGGCAGGGGATTTTAGACAGACTTTACCTGTTATCGAGAGAGGCACTGCAGCAGACGAAATTAACGCATGTCTGAAAGCATCATATCTGTGGACCAAAGTTGAAAAGCTTTATCTCACCACTAACTTGCGAGTCGAGTTATTCAGCGATGTCGAGTCAGGTGCATATGCTCAAAAACTCCTCGAAATTGGTGAAGGCAGTCTAGAAACCGACCAAAAAGGTATAGTTCTTTTCACACACCAATTTTGTCATGTTGTGGATTCGGAAGACGAGCTTATTGCTCAAGTTTTTCCGAATCTGCAACAATACAATTGGTTGTGTGAAAGAACCATACTGGCGCCAAAAAATGAGACTGTTACGAAAATAAATAAGAAAATCTTGGACGAAATAACTAGCGAAACATCAGTGTACAACTCCATCGACACAGTCATGTCATCCGATGACACTACGAGCTATCCCGTGGAGTTCCTAAACTCTTTGGAGCTATCCGGGGTGCCATCCCATAAGCTGGAATTAAAGGTNTTTGTCATGTTGTGGATTCGGAAGACGAGCTTATTGCTCAAGTTTTTCCGAATCTGCAACAATACAATTGGTTGTGTGAAAGAACCATACTGGCGCCAAAAAATGAGACTGTTACGAAAATAAATAAAAAAATTTTGGACGAAATAACTAGCGAAACATCAGTGTACAACTCCATCGACACAGTCATGTCATCCGATGACACTACGAGCTATCCTGTGGAGTTCCTAAACTTTTTGGAGCTATCCGGGGTGCCATCCCATAAGCTGGAATTAAAGGTAGGTATACCCGTTTTGTTAATGCGCAACTTGGACGCGCCAAGATTATGCAACGGTACTCGGTTGCGAGTCACCGAACTAGGAAGGCATATTGTGAAGGCCACAATCTTAACTGGAGAAGCCAAGGGAGACAATGTGCTTATACCACGAATCCCAATTATACCTAATAACTTACCATTTAATTTTAAACGTCTGCAGTTCCCATTAAAAGTTGAATTTTCAATTACTATCAACAAATCACAGGGTCAAACCTTAAAGGTAGCAGGAATACATTTGGGCACGCCATGTTTTTCCCACGGTCAGCTCTACGTAGCTTGCTCACGAGTTTCTAAATCGCAAAATCTGCATGTTTACGCTGAATGAAAAAAATCGTTTAACATAGTTTATAGGAGTATATTGCAGTAAATAGAAGCCTAAAAAATATAGTTATTACTCATACAACAGAATAGGCTATCATTTCTAAAGATATATACGCAGATATGATAGTAGTTTCCTGATTTACTATCAAATAATATTGTACTTGTCGCTGTAATAGCTAAATCGTACCCGGGCGAAGCCGGGTCGGGTCGCTAGTAAACTATAAGCAGGCAAATGGCGCGAGGCGTGTTTGTAAACAGCGTTGCGGGACCAGAGGTCGGCAGCAGGCGGGCTAGGCGGGTCGAAAGCCGAGCCTGCGAGCAAACAGAGCTGTCAGCTGAGATGACGCCACGACGCGACGGCCACAAAGAGAGGCCAGCCGGCCCGCGTGTCCCCCGCGGTCACCGGACGAAATAGGGGGCGTTCCGTTCCGCCCACTGTTTCCGTGGTCTGATTGCCCCACAGCCACTCGCTCAAGGTCACGCACTCGGGCGACCACTGCGCTTCGGACCGCATCCGTCTCCCGCCTCCACTTATCAACACCAACTGTCCAGCTCAAACCATACACCGTAGACTGAAGACGAGGTAGACCGTTTATTCGTCTTCTGCGCATGTACCCAACATTGACCTACACCAACATACACAACTGTCAAAGACATATAGTCAACAGTGATGAACGTGTTTGTTTATATCTTAATTTTCAATTACGTGAATAAAATACTTTCAGCAATTTGAATCTAATCTAACTGCATTCCAAATTGGTTATACGAAGTACTATACAAGCGTCTCAAAGCACTTGTTTACTAAACAGCGTTCTAACCTCAGATCAAAACCACGCCGTTTTTGTTAACCGTATTGGCAGAAAATCAGCTCAATGTCGGGGCACGGAGATTGGTTGTGCGCAGCCAGCGAGATCGGTCTACCGGATCTATAGTATATGACTCAGACAGTGTGCAATATAACGGCACGTAGTCGAGTCATGCTTACTTACAACACAACTTTTCTAAATCCCTGCTGAAGTTATACTTTCACGCTATTCATCCGCCTCATTCAAACAAAGCTTAACTATGTTAAGGTTACTTCTACTGTAGATTGGGAAGATCAATGTTACAAGTTTGGCAACCAAAGATTCTTGCCACTTGGTATGCGCTAATGTCGGCAAGGTACCAGATTTTCTCTATGTTCTACGTAAAAAAAACACGATAATTGCAATAATCATAAATTAAATATAAAATAATTTCATAACTAAGTAAAATTTTACTCTCTTATTTTTCACGTAGCTTAAAATTTAAATTAAAAGTTGCTTTTTGGAACACGAGTGCTTACTTAGCGGCGGAAATTTTCCCTATGCCAAACCCTCCCATAAGAAATCACGTTTTGTTCCTAACCTGAGTAGAATAAATCTTAAGCAAGTCTAGAAAATTACACCAAAAGGACAACGCACTGCATTTCTGCGCACTCATTTAAATCGTATTTTGCGTGTGAACTGTTTCTAACTAGGCATTACCGACACACCTATTTTCTCTCTGTTTTAATTCGTATAAGTTATAAATGAAATATTATGACATAAACAAAATATAAGCAATAGTTCAATTTAACGAAAAACATGATACTTTTATGTTGACAGAATATAAGACGCTTGCGATACACGCCAAACTTGGGAAACAACCAAACACGTCATATATGGGGTAATTTTTCAAAGGTTGGTATGAAGATACCGCGAAAATACGATAATCTCTTTAAAAAAAAAATGGTTTTATTGGTTGCCAACTTGAGTACAAGTTGATCGCCCCGCGAGAAAATGCTTGTAGTTTTCTCATTTCAGCAGCACAGATGCTTTCATTTTAGCACAAACGGGCACAACCAAATTCATTTTCACAAAAATTTTCGATTATATTGGTGGCCAGCTTGAAGGACATCTGTTCAGCTCGCACGTTCGCTACACACGAGCAGTAATGACTGGCTTACGTAATTCCGCACTTTGACTTAAAAAAAAACTGGGTGCTGCGAACGCACAAGCACTAACTCATTTCGAATAGTGTATCGCAGTCGTTTATTTCTCTCCTTTCTGAAAAGCTATTGGGGACATACAAGAAAAGTGAAGTTCTGTCTTTTACATTGTCTTTATAAATTTCTTTGTGGCAGCTTGCAAGTAATAGCTTTTCATTGGTGGAGATCGTAATATTTCGAGTTATAATTTGGCACCAGACAAGGCGTCGTAAAAGTTTACGCTAGTTCAAAGTGCCATATTTTTTTATCGTGGTACTATAATTCCAGAAATGTAAGGTGTTTTCTGTTTTATTACCTTAATGTAAAAATTTTGTATGCGAATATGGCATGTCAATCTAAAATTTTTAAATTATTGTAATTTTGATAATAAGTAAGCCTTCTGTATATATTTCATTTTCATTAATGTTAGTTTCCACCCGTATCACTTTTTTTATCCTAAATTTCAGTGAACACAGTTTAACTTTTTGAGTTACCATGCCCTATAAATGGGACCNGAACCCAGTTTAACTTTTTGAGTTACCATGTCCTATAAATGGGACCTTGTGCAGAAAGCGTATTTAATGATAAACAGTGCACAAAGCAGGAAAAAGTGTCCGGCGAGTGAGGTCCCTTTAATGATGGGAAACGTCATTGGTTGTTGAGACTATACCGCAGCCTCATAAACTAACTGCTATTAATAACATCAAACACAAACACTTGTTTATTGGTCGCGACATGTGACAGACAGTTATACTGCTAGCTACGCCTACAATTCAGAAGAAAAAAACTTGTTTGTTGCAACATCTAAAATTATATCGTTATCTGTGACTGAAAGGGATAATAATACCGCAGGTATGATTTAATAAAATGTTAATTTTTCTGGTTGCCACTCTCTCACTAAGTCTTCCTGACATTTTACCTAATTAATTTCACATTTCACATAGGTCGCATGGTTTCTGGTTCATGGCGTGTTTCCTTAAAAATCTGCAAGTAAGAATTATAGTATTTCTCCGGACGCAGGAGAACCTCGAAAATAATACAACGCCCACATTTTTACTTCGGTCCTCATTAAATTATTCACAAATCATTTGAACACGTCATTTGAAATTACTTTTATTTTGGAACTTAAATAAATATTAAACATATCTGTCCACTGATTCCAAAAACAAATCTTTGGCACTATGCGAGGAACAAAAGCTTGTCAATGAAATTGAAATTAAAAACATTATTTGTGGTGACAAAAAATATTCAAACAAAAAAATTGTGGCCAAACTCTATGCAGTTAATGCACAGTATGTTACGCCTCGAATTCACTGAAAAACCACTGTGACAAGTTCTTAGCCCATCCCTATGCTTTCCTAATTTGAAACCACAGAGTGTAAATTGTTATTGCTTTTGTTGGGTGGTTCGTGCTGAAATCAAACATNATATATATATATATATATATATATATATATATATATATATATAGCCAAAAAGTATTAATCTTTACTTGCTACTACCCTGGAACGAATATTGACTTAAGAAATTTTAACATGAGAAAATAAGATGACCCTTAACGTTGTGGTAGCGAAAACTGGAATCAAACAGGATCGAATACTCGGATAAATAAAGGACTTTGTAATAAAACACAGAGGAAGGTAGGTTAATGAATAAACGTAGTGTTTGCTGTAAATAGTGTAGGGACCTGCACCAAGTGGTCATTAATAAACTATCAGTCTAATCAACTATGTTTAATTTTCCATGTATGTGCCATAATATTCATTTTTACGAAATAAGTGAACATTCGTCATTACAGCACGTTTACATTCTATATATGCCTTCAAATGTATAATGTATTCACGGTAACTTCAAGATTTTCTGAAGCCCTGCTAAAGATCTACTTTCAGGGAGCCGAATATGTATCATTCCGCAGTATGTATACAAAACATTGTCATGTGACACCTGTCAAATGTTTTGTAAACAAACAGTGCCATGTGGGAACTGTCAAATATTTTGTTAACAGTGTCCATGTGGGAACTACCAAAATTTATTTTTGAAGAGAAACAATGCCATGCAAATCTTAACTGTCATATACTTTAATAAAATTCTCCAAATGTCTAAAAAATGCTAATCAATTTAGCAAAATATTGTAATACATACAAAAAGGTAGATTGAAGTATATATCGGAATTGTTATTTATATAATTTAATTAAAGTTTACTTATTATATTAAGATTTATTTACATAATTGGTATAAGGAAAGAGTTAAATTTTACATAATAAACTTTAGGAAGTAGCACTCAGGTTAAAGATTTCACTGTGATAAATGGGTACCATTATTCTATTTTATCGCATATAAGTCGCACATTTTATTTAAAAAAATTTATTGAAAACTCGGGGGCGACTTATAAGTGAGAAAAATTCCTCCAGCCCCGCACTAACGTTTCATTTACTACGAATTCACGGCCCGCGGCTCGATTTCCAAACTCTTCAGCGAACAAAATCACTTTCATTTTTAAACCTGCGGTGTATGTACATCGCTTTTCCGTCAAGAAACTGTCTCACTTCACTGCCACAACATCAAAACACTACGTGCGACGCAAAGACGATATAAGAGAAATACGTGTAAGCCAACGCTAATGTGCTGCTATCTCTTACGCTCCACAAAAAGCTTTCGAAAATAATCGATTATCAGTTATTGACCACAAATCGATTCCTTTTCATTCTTTTAAAATATGTTTTTCTGTTAAGGATTGCGAAGGGAATTACGTAACGGAAATATTCAAATGCCTTTCTATATTTTGCACGTTTATTTAAAACTTACAAAGATAAACTGCAGAAATAACAACGCTAATACCAAAATTACATCTTAACCTAGAATTATCTTATAAGTAGAAAGAATGTGTTACGTTAGTTTTATAACCGCAATTCAGCGTCTCCAATATCCAATATGGCGTGGTTATACTTCTGAAAACAACGTGCCCAAACGGACAAGATGGAGTGTATGAGTCCGCTGGACAGACACTGAAATTTATATAATTTCAATTAATAACAGTGAAATCTTTACCCATGAGTGCTACGTGAAAATGTAAATATATAGTTTAGCAATATTAACTTTACAATTACGGCATTAAATTTATACATATTAATATTTAACCTACGAACTATTTCTTTTCAGCTATAACCAACATGTCCCTTCAAAATCCGTTGTTAATTCGTACGGACTTTTAACAAATTATTATAATTTATTGAAAAAATATACTTAAATCTTAAAACAACCAATTTATATAGTGCTTCAGTGCTAAAAGCAAGACAAAACCTTTTTACATATACAATTTTTTTACAACCAATTCAACATGTAACTCCTAGGGTGATTTTCCAAAGGTTTTTTTCAAAAGTATCGAAGATACCGTGAATGGATTATAGTCACCAAGTTCTATCCGTGCGTTATCTGGTAATTGTCAAATAGCAAGAACCTATTGATAGTTTAAAATTGATACTGCTGCACTTAATCCGTTCGGTCACCCATTAGTTTGTCAGCCGAAGTGTTGCAGTCTGTAATATTTTGGTGTGCACTGTACTTGCGCCTAGTCTACTTTTTGCAACCAATGAACAACGTGCTGCGTGCTGAAATTCGTTACGATCAGCCATTCATAAATTCACAAATCAGATCACCCGCCGGGAAGACTCTCGAACCATTGGGTAGCGATTCCTCGCTGTGTACAGTACTGCCCATAAATATTCTTCACGTGCAACATGTCCAAGATCGTGGACACGGGGACTGAAAGGGTTACTGACGTCATAATAACTTGACAAAAGTTCAGAATTTATGTTTGCTCTACAGTGTAATGTATATTGCCGGAGGTATAGTTGTAGTTTCAAAGTAAGTTTCTCTAAACAACTGAATAGAGAGAATAGGGTGGCTCTTAACATCGAGTTCTTTATAGCCAGCGAGGGTGAAGCGAGTTGAGAGTGGAGTAATGCCGGAATGCAAGGGCGGATTAAATGGGAGATCCCCGAGAAAACCCACTGACCAGCGGCATCGTCCGGCACGGTTCCCACGTGGAAAATTACGGGAGCGACCTCGCCGGAAATCGGATCCGGTTCGCCTAGGTGAAAGGCGAGTAGTCTGCCCACTACATCACCGCGGCCCCTCTAAACAACTCACATAAGCTAGATACCAGTTATTCAACATGGCGTGTGAGACCGTGCCTTAAGAGTTAGTAGTCCGGGCCTATTTTCTGTAGATTCGTTGTTTGCGCGTTTAAGCGTATCTCTGCAAATAAATGTCCTGAGAATACGACTTTTTGCCAGAAAAGATAAAAGAAAATTATCTAAGCCCGTACAGTTTTGTTTTCATAATGTTAATTTTGCTCTAAGTGAAAAAAAATCGGGTAAATGGTTAAACACCGAATTTTTAGAATTTTCCTGCGCTATTTCCTTAATGGGTAAGAAAAAATTAATAAAAATAAATAAAACTGTATAATCGTAGTTTAATAAATGGGCTTTCATCGTGTGTAATATAAGCCCGCTGTTACAGATCTCATTTGCAGANAATACGACTTTTTGCCAGAAAAGATAAAAGAAAATTATCTAAGCCCGTACAGTTTTGTTTTCATAATGTTAATTTTACTCTTATTGAAAAAAAATCGGGTAAATGGTTAAAAACAGAATTTTTAGAATTTTCCTGCGCTATTTCCTTAATGGGTAAGAAAAAATAAATATAAATAAATAAAAATGTATAATCGTAGTTTAATAAATGGGCTTTCATCGTGTGTAATATAAGCCCGCTGTTACAGATCTCATTTGCAGAGGAAAGCGTAACAGCGGGAGCACTGCGCGTAGGAGCGACTGACCGCTGGTCGCGCGCGTTATTGTCGCCCGTATCACCGTGCCTCTGAAAAAAAAAAAATTCTCGGCGCAACGTACTCTTCAAGGGTTCCGCCTGCCTGCAGCTATTTTGTGCGCTCGAAGCCTCGGTAATCGGGGTGAAGTCGAGTGCGGCGAGGAGACATCGGTGAAGAGGACGGACGACGACGGGAGATTGCGAGACGACGGCGGACGAAGTGTTTGTGTTTGTGGTATGAACGGACGAGAGGGCGTGAAACCCGACGAGTGAAGGCCTACTGTGCATGAGGGCACTCGGAGAACTCTAGAACATTGCGGACTGGTGGGACTTAAACTAAACTGAGGTGGGACTGTATGATCATGCGATACGGACTTTATTGTAAATAATTGAACGGTCATATATGGACATATCATTTATAAAGTAAATAATTTTATTTTGATACACTGTCTATTGTGACTAATTTTAGTTATAAAATTACATTAATTTCTTTGAGGTAATTGTAAACCGTGTTGATTGAATTCATTAATTTTAAATAGCAAGAGGTGTCAATTTATTGTGATATATTGAGACGAGAGTATTTTCCTTGTAATTATTTTCAATAAATTAGGAAATAGTATTTATTTAATTAAGACCTCCATCCCTTAACGAACCTAGGTTAGCCCACTGACTCCAAGGAAATTGTTACAGTATTATTAAATAAATTCCTGCTTCTATTTCAATTTCAAATAATAAAATGTAAGATGCTTTTCTATTTGTCGAACTTAGGCAATTCAATTTTTGGAGCCCACTGCCTACTGCTTACTTATTACAGTTTTTTTTTTTCATTGCGTTAACTCCTTAATGTCTTGCTAACAATTAAAATTGTGAGCGGACGTGTTCGAGGGCGTCCAAACACTGATTGGCATGCTCGTGACCTTGTGACGTCACGGTCGGCAGTTACATCAAAATCGGTTGCATGTCTGCAGGTCCCAACTCCGAAGTTAATTTATTAATTTTAAGTTTGTCCGCAAACTTTTAGAAACTTCATTTTCAAAATAATGGAAAAATAAAAGTTTTTTTTTCTAGGCACGTTTTCGGAATTATGTTGCTTAATCTCAAGTGATATGAGAGGTAATGTTCACCGGCTACNAAAAAAAAAAAAATTCTCGGCGCAACGTACTCTTCAAGGGTTCCGCCTGCCTGCAGCTATTTTGCGCGCTCGAAGCCTCGGTAATTGGGGTGAAGTCGAGTGCGGCGAGGAGACATCGGTGAAGAGCACGGACGACGACGGGAGATTGCGAGACGACGGCGGACGAGGTGTTTGTATTTGTGGTATGAACGGACGAGAGGGCGTGAAACCCGACGAGTGAAGGCCTACTGTGCATGAGGGCACTCGGAGAACTCTAGAACATTGCGGACTGGTGGGACTTAAACTAAACTGAGGTGGGACTGTAAGATCATGCGATACGGACTTTATTGTAAATAATTGAACGGTCATATATGGACATATAATTTATAAAGTAAATAATTTTATTTTGATACACTGTCTATTGTGACTAATTTTAGTTATAAAATTACATTAATTTCTTTGAGGTAATTGTAAACCGTGTTGATTGAATTCATTAATTTTAAATAGCAAGAGGTGTCAATTTATTGTGATATATTGAGACGAGAGCATTTTCCTTGTAATTATTTTCAATAAATTAGGAAATAATATTTATTTAATTAAGACCTCCATCCCTTAACGAACCTAGGTTAGCCCACTGACTCCAAGGAAATTGTTACAGTATTATTAAATAAATTCCTGCTTCTATTTCAATTTCAAATAATAAAATGTAAGATGCTTTTCTATTTGTCGAACTTAGGCAATTCAATTTTTGGGGCCCACTGCCTACTGCTTACTTATTACAGTTTTTTTTTTTTCATTGCGTTAACTCCTTAATGTCTTGCTAACAATTAAAATTGTGAGCGGACGTGTTCGAGGGCGTCCAAACACTGATTGGCATGCTCGTGACCCTGTGACGTCACGGTCGGCAGTTACATCAAAATCGGTTGCATGTCTGCAGGTCCCAACACCGAAGTTAATTTATTAATTTGAAGTTTGTCCGCAAACTTTTAGAAACTACATTTTCAAAATAATGGAAAAATAAAAGTTTTTTTTCTAGGCACGTTTTCGGAATTATGTTGCTTAATCTCAAGTGATATGAGAGGTAATGTTCACCGGCTACTTCTTGCTGTAACCACAGTGCTGTGTGTTTATGTTATGAGCCTCGTTTCGTTTGCGGCGACCATACGGCGGCATCTGCTTCTCACGCGCGCCGGAGAATGAGTGCTTGAGTCAGCTGGCTGTTAGTGACGTCGCCGCTACACATGACGGAGATTCTTACAGCTTGCGCGGTCCGTCGCGACAACTTCTCTCGGCCAATCATTCTATCTACCTTGAACTATTTTCCGCGATCGAGGCCGAAAAGCGTGCCAGCGATAGGGACTACACTGACACGCGCATCAAATGCGTCATCGCCACTAAACGCAACGCTCTGACCTGGTATGCAAAGTTCTCGTCGTGCTGCGTGTACCTATGGGTCTTTAAACTGCGATCCTATTTATTTTAATAGCGGAAAGAGTGTAGCAAATTTCAATGCAGTGCTCTTGAGAATATTAGTGTGTATCTGCCGCTTATATTCTGAAATACAGCGCTTAAAGAAGGGGTTTATTAGAAATTATGCAATGAACTGAAATTATGTTTCTAATGTGTGAAACGTCTTGAAATCACTCAATAGGGCTTTTCTGAGTACTAGGAAGTTGTCAGTTCTGTCACCTGGTGTCCTGGTGGGGACAAAGGAACAAGCCGGCGGACATCTTGGATGACGCCACGAGGCAACCACCTGCTCTGTCATTCCTTGCCAACGTAGGCCATGTTGGATGTCCCTACTTCACGCTGTTGCATTCCACGTGGCCCTTTGGGGCCGGGTTGGTTACAGGCTGTGGTCTGGCAACCAACCTATAATGGGTGTAAGGTGAAGGGGACTGGGTGCCTGACAGCCAGACTGAGGTGACCAGTCTGTGTGGGTAGGGAGGAGCCCGGAAACTGAAGTACCTGGTGGGGTAGTCGTGACGGCTACGGAATGATTGCTCCTGTTGGGCCTAACCCTGGTTACAAGCTCTAGTGGTGGTAACCGGCACAAGTGTAAGAGCTCGCTAGTCGAGCTCCGGTGGGAGCCGCTCGTAGGAACTAGTGATCCCCGTGGGCGTTTCCCTGCCGCCACGAAAATCTGCCAACTCATCTCCATTAATGGGGTAGTGATGTGAATATATAGCCTAGCACTACTCAAGTCCATCTCCACCTCCTCGTGGTTGGGCTGGTAACATGGTCGCCACGCCATGGCTAACGGAGTGAGGACGATTGAAGGCGGTAACGGCCTGTCTGTGCACAGACAACCAGTTACGGCGAGGTTATGTGCAGTCTCCAGTGACTGTATATATTCTTCGCCCTGCGGTGAAGACCCGCGAACCGAATTGCACTCCCCAAGCTGAGGCTCAGCCTGACAAGTCGAGTTGATCTCGGGGTGGCGGAGTTCCTATGAAGGGATTGTCTGGCGTCTTGGAGGGACTGGGCTGTCCTGGGTGAAAACNGGGTGGCGGAGTTCCTATGAAGGGATTGTCTGGCGTCTTGGAGGGACTGGGCTGTCCTGGGTGAAAACTCAAGCGTACATGTCTGAAAATTGTGGGTACCCAGGGGATCAGTGTGAAAGCCCCGGCTTAGGCCGTGCTGATCGCGGGTCGGACTCTGGGTGGCATTGGTTGAACCTTCTGCTTAGAAGGAGATCTGGAGGTGTGTGTTTGCCTGGAGGGCTGGGCCTTGTGTGCCTGTAAAAGCCAGTAGCAGCTGCCGTGGAACGCAAGCGTACTGACCTGCCCCTGGTTCCGGTTTCGAAGGGTTGATGCATGCTAAAGAAAGGTCGACGGTCTGGTCCGCCTAGTAAGAGGACTCGTTTACAAAGCGGGTTTGTAGAGTGAGGATAGCACTCGGCCCCATCAAGGTGGCACGCACGGATTCAACTCCGTGTATTGCTGTTGATAGGTGAGGTGGAACCACCCTCGGATGGAGAACCTCCACCCACTGCGATCGGAAAGAGCGTTTTCTCTTTCTATTGAGAGCATTCAACTGCTCTCAATTAAGGAGTTACTGATCTGACTCCAAAACGACGTGTACTGACTTAATGCCTGGCAGAGCGCACCTCCGCGTCCTGATACCTGACGTGAATGTCTGAAGTGATAATTATATGCCTGGAAAAATCCTGATCTGAGGTGCGCTCTTAAGTACTTATGTAGGCTCGGAATGGTGTCTCCTGTTATACCCTTGTGGATCAGGTGCAGGAGGGTGAGTTTCTAGGATCAGCTGTAAGGATAACATAAAACATGTTTAATTCCACATGAGGGGTTTTCTCAGAGTTCTCACGATCTCCTTTATTTTCTCTCGCTCTCTCATTCCATCATACCGGATGACCCCACTTCAAGATCTTGAACCCTATGTGAAGGGTTTTCTCCATACAATCCCTCCCGCATGTGGAGGGTTTCATCCGTGCTCTCCCACCCTGGAGCCTGACGCGTCTCTCTTGGCTATTCTTAGGTATCTTCCTTCGACTTGCCGAGACCTGCAGGGTGTTCGCGTGACCCGTCACCACCTGGGCTGCCTTACAGAAATTCCCACGATGTTAGCTGATCGCGCAACGCCGGCCGGGTCAGACGCGTTCTGCTGCTAGTGTTGTGAGTGTTGGCTGTACTCTGAATTTGACGGTATCGTTTCACTTGGATCGTACAGAAGACGTTTGCTATTTTGTTGTACTGAACAGAACGGTCTGGTCTTGTCTAGCATCATCTAAAGCAGCGTACAGCATCCGAAACTTGTGTAATATGTGGTTGAGATTTTTGATAAATACTTATAATTACTTTTCTTACCATGTTATTTATATCAGTTTGCATCAGTGTGTATCAGTGTTATCCTTATCGCACCTGAGCTTCTCGGCTTCGCAAAAGTTTTTTTAGACTAATGTGATGTACAGCATTCGATGATCGCGCAATACACACATGTTGTTTAATATTTATAACTATTTGCTTTTAAAATTATTTTTTATATCTATTTTGTATCCACCCGTAGCAGTGATGTCTCTCTTGCGTGACTAATGGTTTAAATGTATGTTGTTTTGTGGCAAGCAAAGGAACACAGTCCTTACAAGTTGCATAATGTGTATCGTACTTGACGTATTGTAGTCATTTTTGCGGTTGACCCTTGTGATCATTCGTTCTTTCTCATGTAGTCGTGCATTCTAGCCATTACTAAACTTATTGGCATGACAGCAACACTGATAACACTATTATGGACTGTGGCTCCATCGGGCATTTTTTATATATATATTGTGACTTGTTATAACATCATGCTCGTTATGTACTTGCATACATGGCAGTCCTTTGTTGATTGTTACATGACTGATTTTTCATGTACAGGCATGTTTCATATATTTTGCACATGGTTTCTCCTACCCATGCGCTGGGTTGATGGTGTTTATTTATATTAACGTCTACATGTTTTAGTGTATCATGCAATTATGTACGTATTGTTATCGGTACAATTGTATACCGCTTTATTTTTCAATATATGACTGGTTGTTAAGAGTTACCCAGGCTAACGATGACTTGGGCTGCTGGCCCTTGTGTTGGACTACTGATGTAAGCCGTTCACAAAATAGCCGATTTCGCAATCAATGCTGACCTCTCACTGCAGACCCTCAGTAGCGACCCCTCAGTGCTCTTTTCATGCAGTACCGACACCGAACAGTTCTGTTTAACAACCGGTCAGTTTTAAATGGCTGCAATAATTTATATCACCTTCCAACTGGTCGAATACGAAGCTATAGTGTATTTCTCTGTGTAATGGGGTAGAGGGAAATCAGTATGCGCATATTTGCTAGACGAGTGCGTGCGTATGTGTGTGATATTTCAGACACTACACTCCTACATGCAACTCTAACAATGAAGCACCTGTATGTATTACCTTTATTTTCTCTGCATACGTAAAAGTTTGTTACATGTTCCCGAACTTCAAAGGTTTGGAAATGCTGACCAAATATGCTTGTAACAGGGCTTAAGGCCTGCTTTCCTTATCTCCTTGATTGCGGTCGGAAGTGATGAATGTGATATGAATTTGGTGGTCTTAGCTTCGGAACATGGGAACCATTGGATAACTGTGCTTAAAAGATGTCTTAAAGTGTACTTGTCCCTACCACCCTATTTGTCATTGGAGGTGAGACCTATGATATGAATTTGGTGACTATAGTTGATGTGTGTGGGAAATGGTAGCCAACTATGCTTATATGAGGACTTAGGGTGTACTTGACACTACCGTCCTGTTCGTTGTATACGGTGATGTCTATGTTAAGATTATGACTTTATATTAGGTGCATGGGAAATTGTGGGTAAATATTCTAATAAGTGAGCTTAGGGTGTTCTTGACCATTTGGTCCTGTTCATCGATAAGAGCGATGACTGTGTTATGAATTTGGTGACTATCTTAAACGGTTCGGAAATTACAACGAATCATGCTTATAAGTGGATGTAGGGCATATTTGACCATGTGGTCCTTTTCGTCTTTGGGGGTGATGTAAATGTTATGAGTTTGTTGGTTGTATCTTAAATGGTTCGGAAATTATTGCCGACTATACTTATACGAGGGCTAGTTGTCTCTACCATACTATTCAACATCACGGGCTACGCTTATAAGTGCGCTTAGGACATACTTGACCCTGCGGTCCTTTTCTTCATCGGGGATGGTACCTATGTTATGATTTTGGAGCTTGTGTCTTAAATGTTTCGGAACTTGCAGTCAACTACGCTTTTAAGTGTTCTTAGGCCATACCTGACCCTGCGACCCTTTACATTGTCGGGGGTGATGCCTAAGTTATGAACTTGGTGATTGTATCTTATATGATTCGGAAATTGCTGTCAACTATGCCTATTCATGCTCTTAGGGCATACTTGACTCTTTCGACCCTTTTATTTTTCGGGGGTGATGCCTATGTAATTTATTTGGATACTGTATCTTCAATGTTGCAGAAATTGCAGTCAATCATGCTTATAAAAGCGCATAAGTCATACTAGACTCAGTGGTCCTTTTCGTTGTTGGGTTTGATGTCTATGTTATGAATTTGGTGACTAAATCTTAAATGGTTCGGAAATTACAGACAACTATGCTTATAAGTGGGCTTATGATGTGCTTGACCCTGCTGTCGTTTTCTTTCTCGGTTAGATGCCCACGTTATGAATTTAGTAATCATCTTAAACAGTTCGATTATTACACCCAACTAAGCTTATAAATAGGCATTGGATCTTTCGGTAAATTTCGTTGACGGGGGTGATGCCTATATTATGATTTTGTGCACTATAACTTAAATGGTTCGGAAATTACTGTCAACTATGCTTATAAGTATACCTAGGGCATACTAGACCCTGCGGACCTTTTTGTAGGCGAATGTGATGCCTATGTTATGAATTTGAAGAATATAACTTAAATGGTTAATAAATTACAGCAAACTATGCTTATATGTATACTTAGGTCACACTTGACACTACGGTCCGTTTTATTGTCGGGGATGACGTCTATGTTACGAATTTGGTGACTACATCTTGAACCGTTCGGAAATTACTGCAACTATGCTTAAAAGAAGGCTTAGGGTATACTTGACCCTCCAGTCCTTTGTCGTTGTCGGGGTGATGCCTATTCTATGAATTTGGTGGCTCTAACTTAAACGATTCCGAAATTACAGCCAACTATGTTTATAAGCAGGCTTATTGCATAATTGACCCTCAGTACTTTTCAATGTCTAAGGGGTGATAGCTATGTTATGAATTTGGTGGCTGTATTTTAAACAGTTTATAAATTACAGCCAAATATGCTTATAAGTTGGCCTGGTGCATACTTGACCTTGCGGCCCTTTTCGTTGTCGAGGATGATGTCTATGTTATGAACTTGATAGCTGTATCTTAAACTGTTCGGAAATTACACCCAACTATGCTTATAGGCAGGCTTAAGACATACTTGGCAAGTGCACAGTGTGACTCTAGGCTAGCGTGCATGGGCAGCCTTCGCTCTGTGTCGCGTAGGTGGAATGACAGAGCATGAGAATCGTCCCCCCAGGACACCAGGTGAAAGGAGACCATAAGGATTATGAGAAAACCAAGGTTTAATGACAGAGCATGACATTTGTCCCCACCAGGACACCAGCTAATGGGAGACGGGAAGGAGTATGAGAAAACCAAAGTGGAATGACAATGCTTGAGACTAGTCCCTGTAAGGATGTCAGGTGAAAGTAGGCCAGAAGGAGTATGAAGAAACCAACATGGAATGATAGAGCATGGGACTTGTCGCTGCCAGGACGCCCTTTGAAGGGAGACAAGAAGGAATATGAGAATACCAAGGTGGAAAGACAGAGCTTGAGACTTGTCCTTGTCAGAATGCTAGGTGATGAAATACCAGAAGGAATATGAGAAAACCTAGGTTGAATGACAGCATTAGACTTGTCTCTGCCAGGATGCCAAGTGAAAGGAGCCCAGAAGGAATATGAGAAAACCAAGGTGGTATGATAGAGCATGATGAGAGAAGTTGCATGACTTGGCAATGAACATGCTTCAGGAAATATGGATGGTGCTGGCATGGAGGGATAGCATGGAGAAAATCACCCACACACAGTGCTAGAGTGTGTATTGGGGACATCTGTTAGGAAGGAATGAGAGAGCATGAGTAAATTAAGGAGATCGGGAAGACTCCAAGAAAACCTCCCACATGGAATGTAAGAGCATTAAGCCTGGCATAATGGTGAAACCTGGGAGGGATAGCCTGGCATCCTAGAGGGGACCTGGGTGGGATAGCACGGAGGAAACCCTCCACACACGAGAGGGATAGAATGGAGAAAACCCCAGAGTCCTGGGTGGGATAGCATGGAGAAAACCCTCCACACCGAATGCAAGAACGCGAATTGGGGACATCCGGCAGGAAGGAATGGGAGCATATGAGAAAATAAAGGAGATAGGGAGAACTTTGAAAAAAAAAAACCCATGGGGAATTCAAGAGTTTGAAGTAGGGACATCCAAAATGACCGTATTTGGCTAGAAATTATAGAGTGGGAGGAGACATACAAAATGGAGGACATCGGCAAGGGATGACAGCAGGAGGATGCCTCATGACATCATCCAATATGGCCGCTGGCTTGACCCCTTGTCCCCGCCAGGACGCCAGGTGACACAGAACTGTCATTTTTCTACTACGTTTCTGAAATTTGTGTTCTTATTGTAGATTAAATGAAACGCATTATTCGCCGCACGAAGCCCCACATGGCCCCTGGCTTTGATGAAATACATTTCTTAACACTTCGCCAAGGACCAGACAGTGAACTTGAGGCTCTGACTGAACTGTTCAACAGCAGCTTCAAACTCGCACACTTTCCTACTCCGTGGAAACTAGCAAATGTTATCGTCTTCCCAAAGCCTGGGAAAGATAAAACACAGCCCTAGAATAACAGCCCCATCAGTCTACTGAGTGTACTATCAAAAACACTTGAGAAATTTATGCTCGACAGACTTGGAAAACACATTGCAGCCGAACACTTAATTGCACTGGAAGACCTGTTCCTTGCATCCTGTCGCCGCTGCACCTCCTAGCCGAAAATGAATAAACCGCGAATAGACTAAACTTGTATATCGTAGTAGCGTGCCATAAATATACAGGATCACCGTTCAAGGTGAGTGAGCAAGAGTCTTATAGCTCACGCGTTTCGAGGCTTGAATGCTCTAAATAGTTGCAGGCAGGACAAACCCATAAAGTCCCGTAGATATGCGCAACACGACGGAAACACTGCATGCCAGCTCAAAGCCTTGTACGTAGCGGCGATGTTGCACTTGATGCGCGTGTCAATGTAGTCCTTGTCGCTCCCTTACTTCTGGGCCTCAAACGAGTACTGTAAATAGCTCTAGGCAGGCGACAAAATTCTTGACGTTAGTTGTATTTTGAAAAAGGCGACGGTAACACAAAGATTATAGTCTATTCGCGGTTTCTTCGTACTTTTTGAATTAAACATTTGCAAAATCACTCAATGTATTAAGTGCTTGGTTGTTTGCTAAATATACCCTGTATCACAAGAGTTTTATACTTAAGTATCTTATTTTTGGAATAATTGAACTCGTATCTTATGTTTTATCTATAAATTATAATATTTAATTAATATGAATAAAACAGAGATAAAATAGGTGTGTTGCTAATGCCTAGTAAGAAATAGTTCTTATGCAAACTATTATTGCATTGAGTGCGCACGAATGCGGTGCGTTGTCCTTTTGATGTTATTTTCTAGACTTGTTTAAGGTTCGTTGCGAGAGGTGGAGGAATATCTGGAAAGTAGAACCTAAACAGGGTTTCAGAAAAATTGGAAGTAACCGTGAATGGACCAAGCTTCAATAACTGTGGGTTTCAATTTAATAATCTAAGAAATAGGCAAAAAAATAATAATAAAATTATAATGATAATGGTAGTATTAGTTGTTGCAATGGTAGTGGTGTTGTGGTAAAGGAAACTCAGTCATGAATTTCGCTGTACGAAGTGCACGGTGTTATTTGTTGGCATGTTGAGAATGTATTGCCAACAAAATTCGTCATTCATGTGTATATTATTTATTTTACTTGCTCAATAACGCTCCAGATTTTGTGGTGGAACACTGATCTTAGAAAAAAAAGGGAATGGAGGAGGGAGAGGGGCGGAGATATTAGGACGGCTCTTAACATCTGAGGTTTTTTTTTTAGCGCAGTTGGGGCTGACGCGAGTTGAGTATGGTTCAGCGCAATCGAATGTAATGGTGGGAGATACGAGAGCGCCCCGAGAAAATCTTGCGGACAACGACGACGTTCGCCACGTTTCTCACATATGATAAATCCATTTTTGAGCCTGTTGGGAATTGAACGCGGTTCTCCGTGGTGGGAAATGGGGAGGCGGCGGAGAAGCTTGAGAAACCTAAACGTAGGTCCGATAACAACACACGCGTCCATGTTTACGCAGGATTCTAACCCGCAACAGCAGGTCGCAACGTTCTTGACTTCTCGGACTAACGCTTTTAAAAAAAATTACTAGCGTAGGCTGTTCTATGTTAATTCAGTACTTTTGAAAAGCTCTGCTGAATATCTGCTTTTCTCATTTTATATTCTTCCGCTACGTGTAAAATTTATACCGCCGTGGGCCTAATAACTTTATACTTGCATGAGTGAAGTGAAAACGAGAAGTTGTTGGGAACCCAAATGTGTTGTGTTAATAATATGCCATTTCGTACTCTAATGTGTATAAAGCATAATAAAAACGTGATTTACCATAAATGTAAACAGTACACTCGCAGTACAACGTCAAGACTTGGGACTATTTTTTTTAATTCACTGCCAACTTAACTGATGATCTGCATACCCATGCACGTCAGTGTTTATGCAGTTAACGGGCATTTTTTTTTCAGAGGTTGTTTTCGAAAGTGTTTACTTTACCGTGAACGGTCTATAATCTTCGTATTCCATAATATATTAGCCTAGTAGCACAATTTGTTTTTAGTGTTACAAAAGAAAGGAGTACTAAGGACGACTCGTGCATGCCAACCATGCGTGTCCACCACACGGGAGACCAACTGTCACGCCACGCAGTTCCTCCTGCGTGCGGTCGACGGCCTTACAGCGCCGTCATGCTATTTAAGGCTCCGCTACACCTATTACGCAGGAATTCTTCATTTTAGTGTCGTAATTTCAGTTTCAGAAGTATTATTGGATATGTTTGATTATGGAAAATTTACAATCTACTAGTTGTTTATCTATTTTCCACTGTGTGTTATTTCCTGCTCGCAAAATGTCACGAACTTATTGATAAAATATAAGTATGTTCCTGACTTTTTACAACAAGCAGATAACACACAATTAAAATTACGCGCAAAAATATAAATCAACTCGTAAAATGTGAATTTACTATTACTCCGAAATTATGACGTGAAAACGAAGAATTTCTGCAAAAGGGGTGAAGCTGAGGAAATGTTCATTGCTGTCACCTACATACATTTTGCACATGTCCAATGACTGTGTTTCCACATATAGAAGTCTAAATAAAAATGTTTTAGACTAATGTTTAAGCTTCCAAAACTTAAATGGAAGATTATTTAGTAAAAANTTTGAAGATTATTTAGTAAACAAGTGTATAAAGGAATTATATTTTCTGGGCACTAATACCAATATCTTGTTACAGTGTTGCTTCTGTTAGAGTTTTGTATATAAATCACTGTATGGTGGGGCCGCGGTGGCTGAGCGCTTAGCCTGCTCGCCTCCCGCCAAGGCGAACCGGGCCCAATCCCCGGCCGGTTCACTCCCGGATTGTGAATGTGGGAATCGTGCCGGACGATGCCGCTGGTCGGCGGGTTTTCTCGGGGATCTCCCGTTTCCCCCGCTCTTCATTCCGGCGCTTCTCCATTACACCTCAATCACCCTCGTGGGCTCTCAAGACCTACCCAAATCTCTCAACTCAACTAATTATTTTACACGCCTGACTCGAGTTGACGCGTAGACATTACTGTTACGCTGACACAAACTGTCATAAAAACCTATCAGCGTGCAGTTATTACATATCTGCCCCAAAACGGGTTGCTTGCTGTCCGTTATACTAAAGAGAACCAGTTTTTTGTCTTCTCTTCTTGACTGTAGAGGCAGAGAGGCCTCGTGGCCTTAGAACCTGTAGAGTTCACAGTTATGATCATGGGTAGGGCGATGTAACTAACAGGGTCCACTCACCTGTCGAATGATTTCATTTATTTGTACAAGAAGATAAGTAGCACGAGGAGAATTCAGTCAATCGCGTTATCTCCGCACTGCGATAACGCCTGGGCGTGGTGCGTCATACCACACTTCACAGTGTGACGTATTACAGATGTCTGGTGCACGCTGCCCCGTGTTCAGGTGCATTGACTAAACGCTGAAAAGCATAGTAGTCTTCCCTAATGGCGAAACGTCTTCAAATTAGGAGAAGGCATAAGCCGAAAAGTTGGACGCCATCTTGGATTTGATTATTTTTTACTATTTTTTTTTTGTGTTTCAGATTAATTATCGAAAATTTTACTGTTAGGACATAGAACTTCATTCAACTATATTTTAGGGATAGTTATCGTTTGACTTCTTGCACAACTATCACTTCTGTAGTCACTTTCAGAAGGTAATCAATGATATAATTTACCATTTATTTCACATGGTAAGCCAATAAAAGTACTGCATGAGTATTACAGTTATATAATCACCTGAATTATATGTTATGCCTTGTCAAAAAAGAATATTCAATGATGAACTTTGAATAAATTTTATGGCTCAAAAACAAGCAAGACTACAATTATTTATATCTCTCCCCCTTTTAAGCGTACCTCTTTACACATTTTTACTGCTATTATAAATTTAATTCTGATGGGATTAAAACCTAAATTACATGCTGCATAAAAGATAGATAAAAGACTATAGTCCAGAAGCGAGCATGTAGATACAGTAAGTATCATACATACATTATAACTATACATTAGAGATTGTGTACAAAATATCAACGCATCACGGTGAACTAAATAGTTTGGATGCCCATTTACTCTTATGCTGGCTCTCTAGCTGTACGAGAGTAAAAACTGTCATAATTAATGTTGGTAGTAGTGCAGGAGGCTGGTGAGTTTCGACTGGCTGCTTCTCTTCCCTTGGCGTGGTAGTTGGCAGGTGGTAGGCGAAGTTCGTCGAAATTAATCTTTCGAAGGTTGCTGGTTTCAACTACAATCACGTGATTACCGATAGCAATCAATGACAGTGCATTTTAAAGACGTCACGGAAACGAATGCTCAGTACGACGAAATTAGTTTTATCGATTTCTTAAATTAATGTATTGCATTACATACATAAATATTAACCCCAGCAAAGCCTTCGTCAGAAACAGTGCTTGATATGTTTTGTAAATTTTGACAGCAGAAATTTCAAACAACGCCAAGTAGTTTACTGCTACAAGCGGTGATGTTTCGTGCTTTTCCACGGGCAATCGCAAATGCCCACGTGACCTGCGTCTTCGGGACTCGCCACCTGCACTTCGCCATTGGATAATTTGTCGCACTAGAACCTGGATATACACTGGCGATTCCCGTGTCCAAGTTCTCTAAAAGCGTTAACTTCAAAAACACAAAGTTCGGGGTTCGCATCCCGGATAATCCGTGTGACGTTTTAAGAGGTAGTTTTACTAGTTAAGGTCTCCCCCCTCCCCAATGAGAAAGCCACATCATAAAGCGGGATAACTTAAAAAAAAAAATCGGGGTTTGGCAGGGCCGGGGGCACGGCTGTTGGTTTTACGTGAGTACGTCTGCTTTAGCGGATGATAATTTCTTTGGTATAAAGGAATGAAATGAAAGTAACGAATGAGTACTTGGGTTTCGTCGCTTAAGCCGACATATATAGACGAGATCATTCGTTTTGAATCAAAATCGGCGCTTTAACAAATAGGTGTCGCGAGATATATGGTCCAGAAATTTTCGCCCATGCCCACTCTATTTATTACATTACATTCCATCAGTGCTTCGTCTCACTTCATTCAGCTGGCGCCAAATATCCGATTGTTAAGTGGGATTAATCCATACATTTTTTTTTTTAACACGACAGCGTAAAAATAACAGTTCCCAAATATTTCCTAAACTGTTATATATTGGCTTTATTTTTTTTCTGATTGGTAACTACCGGGAATAAATGAGTAATGACATCGTGCGGAGAACTACAACTACGTCAGTAAAAACTTTGTATGCGACTTCAGAAAACGTGTATAACCGGTCAGTAAAACTCAACACCTAATTGCAACTGACGCGTATCAGTCCCACTTAAAGACATCCAAGTGCAAAAAGGTATATTTTTTAAATATGGGATTTCTTTTCTGGTGTAATATATAGGGATTAGAAAATTTTACGAATTAATTTGAGGAAAATATACACTTCAAACACATGTGCATTTCTCTTACGATTGCAATTTAATCACAGTTGATTAGATACTCCCAAGGGAACTCTGAGCCAATACCAGACTTGCAAGGAATCAAACACCGATTCCCGTGCCACCTGATCTCAGGTAAATCAGGCTACACACTGAGGCAGCATGCAGCCAATTAACAGAAAGCGGAGGCTCGAAAATACATAGGGCGTGGAGTCTAGCCTACTAGTAGTTTAAAACATGAAATTTCCCTGTCCCTAGTCATATAGTAGTGTATAAACACAACGTGTTACTGGATGTCTGGTGTTTCCCGTTCGATATCGGACGGACGAAAACTGGAGCGTGTGCGATGTCCCTACTGAAAATGCAGCAAAGTGGCAAAGTAATTTACAATAACTGACTAATAAATTTTTGTGAAATTTAAATTTATGTATTTTGCCGTTCAAATTTCGAAATTGTACATAACCAACATGCTTGGCTAATGCTCAAAATAATTGTTAAAACCACCAGAGCACCACAAAGAAATTCCAAGGAAATTCATGATGTGCTCCGTCCACAGTTTTAAGTTTCACTATAAAATTCAGAGTAATCGTAGTCGTAATTCAAACACTTATTTCAGGCGTCGAGTGAGTCAGAGTTCACAGAAATTACGTAAAGGAATTCAAACGATTTCAAGAAACACGTAAGCTAAAACTAAGTTACGGTCTCTTCGTTTTTTTTCTTCTTTTAATAACGTTATCTCCGTAAATTTAATAGAAATCTCCGTGAGTTCAGGGAACGTGTCCACAATGTTGCAAGTTTATTTTTTAAATCTGGTCTTAATAAAAAGACGTAACAAAATACGTTTTAGTTTCGTATGTGGGTGATTTACTATTTAGAAATATGACTATTAAAAAAAATTAAAAAATCTTGTCCGGTAGCAGGATTTGAACTCGGAAAAAATTCTAAACAGTCCAACATTTAACCCACTCACCTATCACAAGAAATTGTGTAGAAAATACGGAATTTTTATTGAACGATCCACGTATCTCTTAGTTACTAGTCATGTTAATTTCGTAATATATTTTACTGTGTAAAACAGAGAAATTAAAAACAGTTTAAGTATTTCGTCATGTAGTGGGATTTGAATACGAAACGAAAAATCAACAATCAATAACTCAAACCACTCACATATCACACCTTTACACGAAGTAGCTCGTAAATAAGGATTTTACACGAAAGTTACGAACGCGTCTCTTTTAGTTTCAAGTCGTGTTAGAGCGCTTGTTATATTTGCGGTTTATAAAACGAGGTTACGAAAAAATTGTTTTATTTTCGTTATACGCGTGTTTCACTGTGTATACAGTAGCGGAATTTGAACATGAATAAACGAAATGCCACTCCATGAGTGGTTCGCCACTCACCTACTAATATTTTACACGAAGTAGTATTGTGAAGATGGGATTTTGTACGCTTCAGGTATAATCTGCATTATTCGTGTCTCAAAATCGTAGCCATAAGAATACGAAGAGCTACCGTATTTTTTTTTATTTACGAAGCTAGTTTCCGTTATTCGTCATTACGGAGTGCCTTTCCGTAAAATTAACTCTACATCTCCGTAAAAGTTTCCGTAAATTTGCAGAAATTTCTAACAGTGTAAAAACCGTGTTCAAATAACTTTTTAAAATTATTTCTTTGCACATAAATTAAGGGTGTGACACACTGCTGTAGNAAGAGCTACCGTATTTTTTTTATTTACGAAGCTAGTTTCCGTTATTCGTCATTACGGAGTGCCTTTCCGTAAAATTAGCTCTACATCTCCGTAAAAGTTTCCGTAAATTTGCAGAAATTTCTAACAGTGTAAAAACCGTGTTTTTAAAATAACTTTTTAAAATTATTTCTTTGCACATAAATTAAGGTTGTGACACACTCCTGCACCGGTAGTTAGGTGTGCGTCTAACTTCTTCTCACAACCTTAATACAGCGGCTGTCAGCGCCGAGAATAGCTATACTATACTGTACACCTCAGCGATCATCGTTTGGGTACATATCGGGTCTAAAGAACCTGTTACTGCCGACTACAATACGTTCTTTCTGTATAGTATACAACAAATTTGATCTTCCGAAAAATTTGGTGGTCGTATTTTCTGTATGTCTGGTTTTTTTTGCTAAAGAGCTCTTCAAGAGAAGGTTCTAAAGTTCTGTGCAGTTACTTGGTATTCACGAGAGGTCAGTGATCCAAGATGTGACCTACGAGAACTTGCAAGTGATTTAATCTTTACATAAGCGTCTTATTTCTCCAGAGACCAGTTTCGCTAAACGGCTGAATTTTCAGTAATTTCTAATATTGGTCCCAGATTTTCCTGTTCGTTATAAATAATTTCTAATGAACCCACAGTAATGCCGTAAACATTCGTGGTTATTATAATTAAATATTATATCAAGGAATCTAATAAGTATGCGAGCTATTTTAATTTCACTGGTGCATTCAGATATTAGCATTAATTGCAACGCACAAATAGGCCAATTCGTAACAGTTACGGGGTCATCGTAAGGTATAAAAGGAATTGCGCCGACAAAAATTTCAAAAGTGCTCTATTGTGATTTATAAAGTTACTTGTAAATTAATTTCATATTTATCATCAATTTTCAGTTATTATAATGTCACAAAATCGTATAATACACCAAAAACGTAGACAACTTATAGTTATAGACTGACCACAGTTAATTGAGCACTTTTGGAAGCCCTGCTTAAGATCTACTTTTCGCCTCATTTTGTATCTTCCCACTGTATGTAAAATTTACAAAGCCATGCGCCTAATGACTTCGTTCATAAGTTAGTCAAGTGGAAACGTGAAATGGCTAGAAACCTAAATGTGTCACTATAATATGCCATTTCGTACTTTAATGCGCATAAAAAATAACTGAATTGATTTTCCATAAATTTAAACAGTACACCTGCAGTACAACGTCGAGACTTGGAACTATTTTTCTTAATTTGCTACCAACTTAACTGGGAGCATACATGCCAGTGTGCGAAGCAGCATCTATGCAGTTAACATGCAATAACTTTTTTTTTCTCGAAGATTGATTTCAAAAGTGTTTACGTTACCATGAACAGCCTATACTTGTCTCCACTCCGTGTATTATGGATAGAGCCCCGAGTATTTCGCGAATTCATTCAATGGCGAGGCAGACTGAAAACACTTGTTCTTTCCTCGTACTACAGTGATTGGACGGTAGTTGATTAAACACGCCCCGTTAACTGTAAGTTAGCAGCAAGCAGGGAGCAGTAGTGTGTGTGAGTGAGCGTTTGAGCAGACCTGTACTAAAGCCTCACTTAATCGCAGCAACAAATGAGCAAACGATAGAGTCACAGAGCACTTAAAAACACAGAGGCGAAACAGCCGCTTATTCCATGAACGCCAACTGCACGCGGCAGTAAAATGGCGTCACCAGACAGCAACATGTCGTAACGTCGTTCGCTAATCGACGCCTGGTAACCTACCCGCCAGCCGGCAGCTCAGCACGCAGTAGCCAATCAGATACAAGGTCCAATACAGAGCCTCGCGCAGCCAGTCATAGAGTGGGTACGCCTGTGTGTATTTATCTACTCTGTGACAGTGTATACAGGGTGTATCTAAACTGGAGGCCAACTTCACTGCT
Organism: Clitarchus hookeri; assembly: GCA_002778355.1. NCBI lineage: Eukaryota > Metazoa > Arthropoda > Insecta > Phasmatodea > Phasmatidae > Clitarchus > Clitarchus hookeri. The sequence goes on along the minus strand of NQII01007043.1, from coordinate 69,937 downwards.
AGTTATGGCGCATTTCCGGCCGTTCATGCAGTGAGCGAGAGCCACTGCAAACCCGCAGGCGAAATCCGTGCTCCTCCTGGAAGCCCTGGCAGGTTTCGGAGGCCTTAAATGGCCTGCGTGAAAGAATGTTCTCTGGGGAGATTTTTTGCGTCCAAAAATTTAGTGTAAATAGCCAGGTTCCTGGTCGGGACAGGTACTGGTTTTGAAATGCGGGTTTGTGCCCTGGACTTCTCTGCAGCTGTTTGTCGTTTTTGCAGTATATCTAGGCATTGAGGACACAGCTTTGAGGAAGCTGGGTGCGTGCCATTACAGTTTCTGCAGACAGGATTTTTTGTCAAATTAGGGCAGGCCTCCTGTGTGGGCTGGCCGGTGCAGTGAGGACAGATGGTCGGCACGTGATGAAAGTTCCTGGTATGATCCAGGGAAAAACAGTTGCGACATTGGGTAACGTCAGAGGGCCGCTTTTTGTAGGATCTGGGATGAACTACGGTCATGTTGAGCCTAGATACTTTCACGAGAGGGGGAATAGTGTAATTTTTTTTCGGCCGTGACGTAGAAAAACCTCTGGGGTTGCAGCCACTGTTTTGAGGGGTCCAGCGGTTCCGGAAGTTTTTTGTGGAACTGGTAAATACTGGTTGATACCTGAGTGCCTGCAGATCCTGCCTGATATCTTCGGGGTTTGTGCTTTCAGTAAGGTCGAAGACGACCTTCTAAAGCTGGTCAATAGTGGTACTGTATGTGAACTATTGGAAGTTGTTTGCTGACAGGAGTGTCGCAGCGTCCGTATGTTTCTGCGCATCGGCTGTCACGATGTGTAGTCCGTTGCGTGCGATACCGACCACTACCAGTCACTGAAAGGAAAAATCTGTACCTTCCGGTAGCATAAAACTATTTCACAAAGTGGCCCGAGGCCACGCTGATGCCAAACCAAGAGTCTGTAACGGTATCTGATGCACTTTTAGAGCATATTTTCATCAGGTTTGAAGTGCCACTTGAGCTTAATTCTGATCAAGGACGAGATTTTGAAGCAACTCTTTTTCCAAGGGTAACGAGGATTTTAGGAATGAAGAAAACTCGTGTCACAGCATTACACCCTCATTCGTATGGGATGGTCGAGAGGCCAAATCGTACCCTGGAACAGTATCTGGCTATCTTCTTGGAAGACAACCAGAAATATTGGGACTCCAAGGTACCCTTATTTATTCTGGCATATCGTTCGGCAGTCCACGAGTCTACAAGGGCAACACCTTAAAATATGCTGTTTGGGAGAGAGCTCCGCCACTCTGGAAGAAGAAGCAGCCACCCCAGAATATGCCATTAAACTACGCCAAAATTAACCGATATTCATGAGGCACTTTAAAATTAATAGCGACGGAATAAAAACACGATATGACCGAAGACTGTCTGAAGATACTTTTCAAGGCAGCCGGTGTGGTTGTACCTCAAAGGAATAAGGGATATTGCCCGAAGCTATATAAATATTGGGAAGGCCAGTACAGGATCTTGAAACATATAAATTATGTGGTCTACCGGATTTATCGATAGGCTCTTGGGCGAAGCCTAAGGTTGTCCACATCGATCGACTGGCGTTGTACGAAGGTCCTGATGTTGGAGAGTATGTTCGGGACGAACAGACTTAAGGAGGGGGTAGTGTTACGTGCACGACCTCTCACCTCGCGCACGTGCCCCTGTCACGTACAGGCCGGCGCTGTGGGCGGGTCTGACCCTCCTCGACCTTCCTCTTCCCCCATGTGGTCTGCCACGTCGCGTCGCCCGGCGGCCGGGGGGATGATTGACAGCTGACCTGGCTGGCGTCACAGCCCCTCCCCCCTGCTGGAGAAGCCGACGACTTGGGAGGATGCGCAAGAATATTCTGGAAATAAGGACCTTCGGCGCAACGCGACATTTAGAGACATTTTTGGGCGAAGGTCTACGATCCTATAAATATCGCAGCAGCCCCAGGGCCGGGAGTCCGTTGGTAGAAGTCTTTTACTAAGGGCTTGCTCACTTGCCACTTGCCTCACCACCCCTTCGTGCAAGGTGCTCAACTGACGTGCAGTCTTTCCGTCGGCGACTTACCTCTACGTGACTTTAAGCGGTGGCCTCTATTATTTTGTGACACGCTCATGACGTTAAAAGTATGATGCGTGTCTGAAGACAACTGTAAAGGTCCTGTGTAGAAAATTTAGTGATTTCTAAAACGCCCTTTTTAGCCATTTTCGCCTCCATAAAATATAATACATTCAGTTGAAATGAGAATTTGAAACTTATCTGTGGGTGCGAAACGTTTCTTAAATGTTTTTCGTGTTTAGACACCACAACAAAATATCGAACAGTTTTTAGAATCACGTGTTTTCCACCAAACCTCTACAACGCGCTTTATGCATCATTCAGGCGGATCCCATGATGCACGAAAGCAGTAGTATATTTGCCCGATTCATCAAAATAATATATTATTTCTTATCTTCCATCAGCACCTCGAGAATAATAAATGCAGTGACTGCCTAACAACGCATGAAGGTGCTAGAAATTATTGTTTATGTCTTGAGATGCCAAGTTTCGAAAAATCCTCTGAAAAACAATTAGCAACTAAAATAAGGTGAATATAAAACTTTAGCGCATCATTCCGTTATAGGGGAATACGTGGCAAAAATTCTTACCGCCTCAAGGTCACGTGTCTCCATAAGGAAAGAAAGCATTGTGACAGACCCTCCCAAGATATGCGATATGCGTTCGCGGGTAGCTGAATTTGTCGCAAATTACTGTAAATCTGCAACAGTAGGATATTATTACACGCGATGAAAGCCAACGGATTNCCACTCAACTATGATCGGTCTGCCGCGCGCGCAGCACTACGTTGTCACGTAAAATCTTCGCCCGTAAAACCGACTTTACAGGCAACCATTTTTTTAACCATTATCACTATTTTATTCTCATTTTAAATATATTTAATAGGGCAAAAGTAAAAAGTAGCAGCTGTAGATAATAATTTTTTTTTCCTTTCCTGGGAAAAATTCGTGTTGTCAGAGCACTTATTTACTGAATTGCGCGGTTTCTTCACTGTAACGCCTCAAATAACAGCTACTTATTTCCTGTCACAGTTGCATCAGTTTATTTTTGCAATGTGTATGTTAACGTAATATTTATTTGTTTCATTTATTATTTGTGGACAAATATTTTATTTACTCTAGCTCTAATTCATAATATTAATTGCAAGTTGTTTTAACCTCAGAAAACGTATTTCCATGTTGTAAGTATTTCTGTTTTCATTCACAAAGTTATTTTTATGTGGACCACTTTGCATAGAGGAATTTGTTGATTGGTTGCTATGGTAACGAAAGACGCATGTGTAAGATACGATGTAGCCGTCTCGTGATTGGCGCGATGTTTAAAGGCGTCGTTTAAGAATGCAGTTTTTTAAGGTTTTTGGTTATCTTGGTTTTCCCGTCAGGCAGGTGATGACCCAGTGGGTTATCGGCCCGAGAGATATTTTATTTTGCTGGTTAATTGGCCGATTACCGTACATAAATGCAGACTGCCGATAGCGCGAAGACACGCGGCATCTGAAGAGGAATAATTTAAGTCTGCACGCGCTACCTACGAGGATTATATGAACAGCCAAGTTTGAGCTACCGCGATTGCGTGTGATACAGTAGAGAGTTTAGTGACTTACCTACGGCTCGAAAGCCTAATGAGGGAAAGCTAAGGCCCACAACCAGTGGTACAAGCTACAGAAAATATCAAGTGATGTGACATCGATCAATATTTATTTAAAGCTATATATGCTGAATTTTCGATACAGAGACTACGCCTGTAAAATAATTAATGATTTTTGAGAAACTAATCTGACTCACGTTACGCCATCTTGGATCGTAATTTTTGTTCAAGTTGCTCTACCTATATGCCTACAGAGCTCTGAACTGAGGTCTCATGTTCTCCCAACTGAGTTGGTGTGAGAATATTATTAGTTAATTAAATGTACCCATTTTGAAATAATTTAAAGAAACTGAAGATACTTAATTACGTTTTGAATTGCAATTAAGAAATACCTACGAGAGGGCTACACCCATAGTTACAACCACACAAAGCATAGTGAATTTTGAAATCAATAATGATCTGCTACATAATACTTACTATTTGCACAGATATTTATTTAATTCATGATGTTCCAACCAAAATATTTATTTTTCAATTAAATGAAATTTATTTTACTCTAGTCTCTGTGAGCAATAATTTGGTTAGTAGCTAGTGGCAGTTATTGGTTTTTATTTCATCCTAGTGTCTCTTGTGTGTTGTTTGTAGCCTACGGAGCTCTGGCCTTGGCAATTGTTCCTGAACTACCAACATCTTTTAAGATTCAATCAATCTGAGGGTCTTTTCCTTGTGTACGTCATGTTGCCTCCTTCTGTCTACTATACACTTCATAACGCTTTTTGAATCAAACCTTTGTAAAAAACATCCCATGTAAAACGTGTTTCGTTGTTTCCTAAATACTTAATGTATCACAAGCGTTTTATACTTGTGGTAACATAAAAGTACCTTATTTTTGGTTCAATTTAACTTGTACCTACATTTTATCTATAAATTATAATACTTAATTCAGCGGCGCGTGGTGAACTGTTGCAATGTAAGCTGTGTTTGCTATCGCTTGCTAGTTTACACATCGCCCACTTAAACGTAGCAGTGCATTTGACGTCGCCGCGTGTGTGTAACGGGTGCCTCGCCGCTCTCCCGAGAGTGTCCTCAGTACAGTCTGCTTCTGCCAGCTCCACTCTGGTTACTGGTTCCTGCAGCGTGCGACGAGTGTGTACAACACTGAGCAAGCACCAGCTTACCTTGCAACACTTCGCCACATGCCACTGCCTTCATTTATAACTAATATAAAAAATGACACAGATATTAGGTATATTGGTAATACTTAGTAAAAAATAGTTCTTGTGCAAAATATGATTACACTGAGTTCTCACGAATGCGGTGCGTTGGCCCTCTGGCGTAGTTTCTGAGCTTTGTTTGCATGAGGCGGAGGAATATCCTAGGAGTAAAACTTTAGCAGGGCTTCAGAAAAGTTGGGAAGTAACCGTGAATGAAGTATACACACAACAGTTTACTCATAGACGTAAGAAGAGGTAGACAGCTTATTCATCTTCTGCGCATGTACCCTACATTGACCTACCATAAAATAACACAACTGTACAGTAACGTGGCCAACGGTGATGAAAGTGTTTGTTTGTATCTAAATTTTTAAATGAGAAGCACTTTTATATGCATTCCAAATTGGTTAGAGGAAATATACAAACATCTCAAAGCAATTGTTTACTAAACAGTGTTATAATCCAGTCCACGTCTTTTTTGCTAGACGTATTGGCAGTAACGCAGTTGAGTGTCGGGACACGGAGACTGGTTGTGCGCAGCCAGCGAGATCGGTCTAGCCCATCTTTAGTCTATGATTTTACTAGGGAGTGCCGTTAGTGCGAATCAGCGGCAGCTCGGGAATGTAGTAACCCCGTGCAGATGTCTGGGAAAGTAGTTGACGAGGGAGGCGGGTAGGGTAGGGGGGTCAGTGGCGGAGGATGTCCGCAATGAGCGAGGATGGAGAGTTCCCCTGCAGGTCAGCGCGAGCAGGGCAGCTCGCCAGCTGCGCGCAGCTCGCGATTACATCCTACCGCCGCGCCGACCGCGGAATGGCAATGAGGAGGATCCCACTCGCCCTCGCGGCCCCGCTGCTGGACCGCGCCTGCCGCGGGCACTCCGCGGCTGCTCCCCACTCTCCTGAAACCCTGTTAATCTTCTACTTTCATCACGCTATTCTTCCGCCTCGTGCAGACAAAGCTTCACCGAGTAAAGATTACTTCTACTACAGGTTGGGGATATCGATGTTTAAAGTTAGACAAAGGAAATATTTTCGCCATTAGATAAGCGCTAGTGTCGGTAACGTACCAGATTTTCTCTATTTTATAACTTAAAAAAAACACTATAATTTCAATAGTCATAAATCAAATATAAAATAACATCGTAACTACGTGAAATCTTTGTCATTTATAATTCACGTATCTTGAAATTTTAATTAAAAGTTAGACTTTGGAACACTGTGCACCTTGCGGCGGAAATTTTCCCTATGCCAAACTCGTCCATAAGAAATCTCGTTTTGTTCCTAACCTGAGTAGAATAAACCTTAACCGAGTTCAGAAAATTACACCAAATGGACAACGCGCCGCATTCATGCGCACTCAGTGCAATAACATTTTGCATAATAACTTCTCTTACTATGCATTACCAACACACCTATTTTCTCCTCGTTTTTATTCATATTAATTATAAATGAAATATTATAATTTATAAATAAAATACAAGTAAAACAAAAAAAAAAGTATTTTATGTCAACAGAAGTATAAAACGGCGGTACATGACATATTTAGGAAACAAACAAGCACGTCATACACGGGGTGATTTTTCAAAGGTTTGATGCAAAAAGAGTGAAGAAACCGCGAACACACTATCACTACAGCCTCGAGTAGTGTCCGAGTATCTCGCGGATAGATTTGACAGCAGGCTACACCTCACAGTCCTCTACAGGTGTATCTAAATCACACCGACAAACTTCAGCTGCGGGCTAATCACGAAAAAAAAAAAAAAAAAAAGGTGAAAACATTTGCACTACAACTTTTGGTCTAAAGTGAATCCTAAGGTCGGTACATATATTTGAAGTTGGACTTGAAACACGAGTGTATTACAAATACTGAAGATTGAACTATTGAGTGTCCGGATTGTGAGTAAAGTTACTTATGACAAGCGGGTTAATAATTCATATTTTAAATCCTAAGTTTGCCATAGCAACGTAGAGATTAAGTTGATTATTTCCATGTCATAATTTGTTGACAGCTACAGACAGGTGTTGCGGTGTTTACCGGTATTTGTTCCGTTACACATTACCCAGACACTCGATGTTCCGTCTTAAAATTCTCTCCAATAATTGTAATAAACTTGAAATATAAGCACCACCCTTAGAATTCACTTTAGACCATAAGTCGTATATACGTTTTCATTTTTTTTTTTATTTTTTTTTTCCCGTGAATAACCAGCAGCCGAAGTTTATCGGTCTAGTTTAGGTACATCCTGTATTCACTGTCACAGAGTAGATAAGTACACAGAGGCGAAATGACATTGCGGTTCCTTCGATGTGGGCGTACCCACTCTATGACTGGCTGCGCGAGGCTCTGCAATGGACCTTGTATCTGATTGGCTCCTGCGTGCTGAGCTGCCGGCTGGTGGGTAGGTTACCAGGCGTCGATTAGCGAACGTTACGACATGTTGCTGTCTGGTGACGCCATTTTACTGGCGCGTGCAGTTGGCGTTCATGGAATAAGCGGCTGTTTCACCTCTGTGTTTTTAAGTGCTCTGTGACTCTATCGTTTGCTCATTTGTTGCTGCGATTAAGTGAGGGGAATGTAAGGTAAAAACGTGTGTGTGTGTATATATATATATATGGGAAAATATAATTTATAAAAAACTCTTTCCAATATTACTACACGACCATACGATGAAACGTACCCCGTGGGCTGCCCCGGGAGACTAGGGACTCACCCACACATTACATGATAAATTAATTAGCACACGTGCGCACAACAGACGCACATGTCAGACAGACATCACGCCACGGACAAGCACTCCAGCCGGAAGGCTGGAGGGGAGCTTCTTTCCTCCGCCGAACACAGGAGGACTAAAAACAAAACACACTACTGATATTGCCACAGTGTAGCAATTTGATCGGCAGTCAGGCGGGATGGTCTAGCTGTCCCCAACCTGGGTTCTAGACTTGATGTAGAAATGGGAGGACAAGAGCCCTCACAAGGGCTTGTGCTTCCCCCGCGCTGAGGGAGTTGCGTCCCAGTGAAGATAAACGGTGAAAACTACAGTGCTTAAAGAACATTATAAAATTAAAAAAAAAAAAAAAAAAAGCTTACAGCCGTATACGACGGCGACACAAAAAATATGCGGCGTGTTAAGATACACATCCTGAAAGAAATGCGCATGCGCGTGTAGTTAAATACCCGGAAATGCGTTGACAACTTGCTGAAGCGTATTTTGTGAGGCTGCGAGGCCGGAAAAACGTGAATGTAAGAAAGCCCTTAGTAAGTTAAAATGAATGTAATTCACTGAGATAATTATCTCTTTCAAAATCAATCAATTCTAAATGCAATAAAATAATATCCCCAATTGAAATTAATCTAATGTAATAAATTTTTTTTAAAACGTACATTAGAAAGGTCCTTAATTTGAAATCAAAATGTAAATAGGCCTGTGTGTTAATTAAAAGGCGTGCTCCTCTGACACTAATAATAATTGGAAATTTACTTTTCTAGTTTCCGATTTTTTTCCTATTGTTAAACTTAAGCAGCAATAAATAGAAACTTAATTTTGCATATTTCGATCTGAGTCAAGGCGATGAGAAAATGTCTAAGTTCTACTGCATAAAGCTTAAGTTTTTTCATTGTGGAAAGCCCTTTATTCTCTTGTTCTGTTTCTCCAGTAAGCGGAGTGTCAACCACTGAAAGTAAATTATGTCTGCCCCACGGGACTGAATTCCTGAATCACGAAAAATTAAAATAAGTTCTAAATTTTCAAAATTCAATTATTTCATGCCATTCAGATGCATTTTTTGTTTCCATGTACACTGCGTGGCAGAGAAAATGAAGGAATGCTGAAAAAAAACAGACCAAATAGCATACCAAACTGCTGAAAAGGCGCAGAACAAATAATTTAATTTTCACACACAGACAAGACTCAAGAGGCCTAAAATACAGAATGATCAATAAGTTGGGTGATACATTGCTGAACCCGACGTACTATCAATTCGATGAATGTCCGAAATAATGTCCTAGTTACCTAGTGTATCGTGTACCACGTGCCGTTGATCCGAGCCCACAGTTCCACTTCATCTCGTGGATGTGGGAGGGTATTCAACCGACGTCCAGTCGTGTCCCACAGATCCTCAATTGACGAGGAATAGGGAGATCGCGCCGGCATGCGTTTGGGTCGCCCTGCACATGCGCTATTGTCACAGGTCGCAGCTCCTCATCGACACAGTGGCGTGTCGTTGATGTGCCCGTAAAGCGTTCTAGAGTGGAGCGGCTGTTGGCTCTGATAGCACGGCACACCATGGGCCGTGTGGCGCTCTACAGCGGCGAGGAATCCGCTTGATGGCCACGTCGCTGCCAGGATCTCACACGGTGATTATCATTGCTGAGACAGAAACGGCATTCCTCGCTAAAGCAAGCATTACCTAGTCGCAGAAACCCGCAAATTCCATGCAATTAATATTTATATATATATATAGTTTTTTTTTCGGGTCGCGAGCTTTCCAATTTACACGACGACATTTTGTAATTCACTACTTGACATCGTTAGCACTTTTTGCAGTCAGCTGCACAACTGTACATATGCCATATTACTTGTTGGAGTAAACACACATATATGTAAGACGAATGAATGGTGCGTAACATTCCAGGAACAAATGGGTTTTCAAGTCTGTAATTACTATTTCGTATTTGATTGTAACCTAATGTGAGACGTGTCCTACAGCAGATAGCAATGTTACAAGCTGAACAGCTGAGTGCCGTAGGTGTGCAAGTTGAATAATACAAAACACGAGATAAATTACAAACAACAACATCCGGAACAATTAACCCATTCGGAGACTATCCAGACTCAGTGTGCGCAATCGTGCACATATAACATACATTAAATATATGTTTGATCGGTACTTTAAACTACGAGGCTCAGTATAGTCCAGTTACGGTTACTTAAAACTTTTCTGAAGCCCTGCTATTTCCAGGATATTCTTCCTTCAGCTTCCTGCAAACTTAACTGAGTCTAGAAAATTGCGCCATACGGACAACGCACCGCATTCGTGCGCACCCAGTGTAATAATATTTTGCATGAGAACTATTTCTTACTAGGCATTACCAACACACGTATTTTATCCCTGTTTTATTCGTATTAATTATAAGTTAAATATTATAATTCATGTATGATATATAAGTAAAAGTTCGTTTTAACCAAAAATAAGTTACTTTTATGTTAACACAAGTATTAAACGCTTTGAATATATATATATATAATATATATAAGATATATAATATATATATATTATATTTAGGAAACAATCAAACACGTCATATGTGCAGTGTTAAAAAAAAAGTGTTTTTTTTTCCAAAGTAGGTCGTTTTGAGAAATGTAAAATGTTTTTTATGAAGAAAAATCTGTTTGTGTTTTTTACATACATTTGTTGATAAAAATAAATTGTTAGGCGTTTGCAGTCATTTGGTATTTGTATGATTTCTGCCAGTATTGGAGTACAGAGAAGGCGAATCTGTCATTATTTTATAAATGTAAATAATATAGTTTAAATGTTTTAATTGTTTTGAGTTGAAAAATAGAAATTCATTAAGTTTCAAGGAACAACTTTGGTTTATGCTAGCTTATGTGACTTGCCATATACACATTATTTTTGTCAATAAAATAAAAAATACATTTGCAAATTGAACTAAGCTGAGGTTTCTACAAAATAAAATCAAGCCTTAAATTGGTGTTTTTTAAGTCGCATGTTCATACTTCTTTTGTAATTGATATTATGTTTTATATTAATGTTAGGCATGCCGAAATTCAATAGATTTATCGTTTAACTAATTTGAGTTGTGCTTTCTTTTCAGGCTGAACCTACAGAAACGACTCTTTATAACGAAAAAAAAAAAAAAAAAAAAAAGCCAGGGGTTGACGAAATTGCAGTGCTGACAGACCTTGCAAATTATCGTGCTAGAAACTTTTCTTTGGACTTCATTTTCCAAAATAATGCCAACAGCTTGGTGGAAGGGGTTTTGCTGTAGCAGAGAACTTTCCAAGTTGGAAGTCAGGTTTTCGGAACTTCCAGCAACTTCAGCTGCTGCCTGTGAAGGAAGCTTTAGCGCCTATGGGGTGGGATTCACACCCAGAAAATAAATAAGCTAACAAATGAAAGGGCAGCAAAAATTGTGTGCATCGCACACGACGTAAAGCTACAAAAACAAGAGAACAAAGAAACTTGTGAAGCCAGCCCCAGTAGCACTGTGAGAAATCCAGGCGATGCAGCTGCGAGTCCTCAGCCTAGTACCAGTTCAGGTCCGGCAGCATCATGCATCCCTAGGAAGGGAAAACCAACCACGAAGAGCAGGATTCAAATGCATCACTTTCTCTTTGTGATTGCTCAGTTGACAGTGCCCGTACTGGCAGTGACACCCAGTTATCAGTCTGAAGCGGAAGGGGTAGAAACTTAAATGTCGAGTCTTTGTCTTTTATTTATATGCATTACATTTACGTTCTGAATAATTTAATTACTTCTGTATTTTTTTATTATTAGATACAATTTATTTATTTTATTGATTTCAAAATTTTTCTTTCACTGTAATTCTGTCTGTGTTGATTTCTGGAGACCTAACGAGAAAATGTGCGTAATCAATAGTGCATCCAAGGGATAACAGTTTCTAATGTAGGGCTAATGGCAATCTTTTGAAACTAGTAAGTGCTTCTAATCAATAAACCATTTTTGTTGTCTATTAAAAATAATTATGACCTGTTTATTGAGTTTTACGAGAGAATACCTATGGTTCTTCCATTCACCTGAAAAACAAAAANGGGGGGGGGGGGGGGGGGGGGGGGGGGGAACAAAGGTCTAAGGCTTTTGTAAAAAAACCTTCAAAATTCTGAAGAAAAAAATCATTACTGTATTTTTTATTTGCAACACAACATACGTGGAGTAATTTTTCAAAAGTTAGAATCAAAAAGTGCGAAGAAACCGTGAATAGACCTTAGTCAATGATTTTCCCTGTGGGTAACTGTTTCGTAAACTCCGCTATTGCTCTATGTTATGACTGGTTCATATTACTACAGCCGCATACAAAGCATATAGCTCATTGGCTATCATAGCGAAACAACTGCTGTGCCGGCTTTAGGTTCGGTCCGATCCGCTATGTCGAATATTCCATCTATGTGCCATAAGTTTCTTTTCAATGAAATAATCAAATATTTGCTATTGCAACACGTTTATATTTCACAAATACCTTCAAATGTAGTAGCTGAACTTTATCGTCACGTTATATAGTAATCGCAAAACGCTTAGAATATATCGATAATTAGAAAATGATGCTGCACTAATGACATTATAACTGTTTGACAAAAGTTAATGATTTACGTTTCTTTTACAGCGTAATGCACACGTAAGTGTCACTAAACATCTGAAATGAGCCAGAAACCAGTGATTCAACAAGGTGCGAGGCCGAGCCTCAAGTTCAACACGCATAAAAAAAACTTCATATTAGTGCCACCTAAATAAGAAAATTAAATTGGGTTTTATTGGATGAAAATACAATCACATCAAGATAATTGCTGAAAAAAATGACGGCCACGTCATTTCCGTTAAAGTGTAAAATCAGTGCTCAACCGGATGTAGTTGAACCTTTGAAATAACAACTAGAATGCTAGATGTGATAAATGTGACAGTTTTAAATACTCCAAGCTTCAAGATGAATAATTTGGCTGAACCTACGTGGTAGGGATATTGCATGTGAAGTGAATATAGAGCGGAATCATAAAACACGCGAAAGTGTGCCATAGTAACCACGTGTAATGAAATTGATTTCTGAACGATTAAATGCACCATTTGCATGCTAGTTTATCACTTCCAGCAGACCTTACCAAGTTCGAGTTCCTTACAGTGATAGATAATAAAAATAAATCAAATTCTGAATGGCAATACAAATGTATCAAAACAAAAATAAAATTTCCCATTGTTATCTGTTACATGCTCATACAGTGTAAACGCACCATTTACATTTTATGTAATTCAATAAATAATGCTGGATGTTACTGCATAAGCATTAGTGAAGTGAGCCTTAGGTATTTCAGGTAAGTTCAGAAATATTCTGAAGCCTGAGAAGCACAGGAAGAGAGTAGTTTTAAATTTGTTCAGGGTTCGTAAGAGTGTTTTTTGTACGTCATGCGGTGGGAGTCTTTAAATAGGCGCCTCTTAAACAGGAACTTGCCTGTTGATAATGAAGTGAGCCAGACGGAGAGGAAACGCTCCACAGCTGGCCAGCTAGGCGCGGCAAATCAACGATTCGTCACACTTTCAGTGAACACACTGCCACGCTTTTTCGCTTCTGCATGCTTTTCTGATCTATACCCACAGTGTTATCGTAGCCCGGCGCATCCTGGGAATGGAAGAAAATCAGAGGATTGTGGAAGCCGCAGTTGAAGTAATAATGAGTGAGAAATCTACAATGAAATGCAATATAATACACTACAACATAATATCATGGGGACTAAAATACTGAATAGTGGCAGGGTTTATTTATTTAAAGAATTAATTTAAAGACTCAACTTTTAAACAAAAGCAAAATTCTCCCTGGAAGATGTCGCAGTATTTCATTAATATGTAAAAAAAAATTCGCTACAGCTATACAATAGATGTTGATAAAATTGTCCGAATTGTATTTTTAGTGTAAATTTACGCATCACGAAGCCTTCGTTAATTTTCCTTTGAAATTTATTTGTAATAATCTCATGCAAGAGTGGAATTTAAAACGGCATTACAACACCTGCTCCCTCCCTTCATTGAACAATTGTATACTATCATCCGAACAAAATCGGTTGAAAAATTGATTATACGTTCTCATGCTATAATTTTTCCGAGCTTACCGTAAATCTTTGATGAGACATTTGACGCACCATATTTTAATCATATTTTCTAAACCACGCATATCGGCTGGGTTTGAGACAGTTTTCAAGGGTTTTCCTTCTCCCCCCCCCCCNTTATCGCCTCCGAGAGGAATTTCCAATCATAGGAGATACTAACTAAAGTTATCAGACGAGGACTATTGAGTACTTTTACTCAAAAGCGGCTAAAAACAGCTTTTTCAAAGCGCTGCATCTTAGAATATACGCTTAAGAGACATAAAAAATATTCAAGGGCCCTGCATCGAACCTTGCTACAGACTCCACTAATTAAGTGATAGGGTCGCCGCTTTAAGTTCCATAGGTACACGCAGCACGCTGCACGCCAGTTCAGAGTCTTGCGCCTAGTGGCGATGGCGCACTTTTTGCACATAACATTGTGGCCCTTATCGCTCCCGCGCTTCTCTGCCTCAGACGCGGAAAATAAACCAAAGATGTGCGGGTCCCTTAAACGCCCTGCGTATTCTTCCGCAACATTTAACAGCACTGCAGCCAAACAAATTACTATCTCCCAGATGTGTATCAAGTGACGCTATGAAATTGTTACTTTCAATGGTGGATCTAACAGCCGATGAAGGGGAGAGGCTACAATGGGAGAATTATTTTTGCTCCCTCTGGGCAATTGTTTTGTTGAACAATTAGTATATTCAAATTTTTTAATTTTAAAATTAACATTTTAATAACTGCCGTAGAAAAGCCATTGCAACAGTTTTATATACGTGCACAAATTTGTATATATTAATTAGATATTATTTTGTAACTTCCATTCATTGAGCAATTGTATGTATGAAGGGGTGTAATCATCTGGCGCTACCGATGACGTTTAAATCACGTGCTTACAAGAATTACAGGCAGAATTAATCCTGTATATAAAAGTGAGTATTTAATAAATTAATCTAACTAAGAATTTTTAAAAATGTCCTGTTACTACATCAAGTGTATCTACTTATTAAGAATGTGATAGACTTGAAGACAAATCTGATTTTACGCTGTCGAAGCTCCAGCTCTACAAGGCGTGTGCGGGAGGGTCAGTCCACTTGGCTGCCCCGCCCCTCTCATGGATCTCCCACTGGAAGTGTAACTTAGACATAGAACTACTCACTAATTTACTACCAACATTATTGTAGGTACTCCAATATGCGTATACGGCATTTCATGTCGGGAGTTCTAAAGTCAAATTCAACATGTATTCAATCAATAGCGAAACAGCTATAGCCAACTACAGTCCGGTAGAAATTCGAAATCCAATAATGCATACAGTATGCATAACATCTGACTGTAATATACAGATCATGTAATGTAAACTTTGTATGGCATACACACCAAATTCCACAGAGGCATGTATGTTACAATACCTAACTAGAGCAATGCTATATGAGAACTTTTAAATAACTTCTAAGTTAAGAATAAATAATTATATAGTCTTGCTTAAAAACCTCTACGGTGCAATAATGTAGTCGGTGCTGAAGTTTACAGTACTAAATACTGTATAGAAGTACTGAATCCGTAAATTTTATTTTGTAATGACAAATTAAATATCCATACCTGAATAATGCTCTCAAATATAACTTATGTAAAAACACAGCTTGCCCTGTCCAAGTCCTAGTAGCTCAAATGGCAAGAGCGTTGCACGATATTCAATGGCAGAGGCTCCAGGTTCGAATCCTGGCTAGGACGGGTATTTTTTCATAACCCGTAGTGTTTTGTTGCCGCAGATTTGTAGTCTATAAAAACTTTCCTTCTAGTGCAAGGTGTTATCATGTTAGATACTGCAGTTACGAACTGCTTTACAGAAAACGCTGTACTATCTTCAAGCATGTTCGGATCGACTAGTCTCGGCACCGATCTACTCGGAACGGTACTCGGAACGGAACAGGCCAACGTCGCTGCCTCAAATACGATAAAAGAGAAGAATCCTGGACAGCTCGCAGATTCTGGCAAGAAATGCGACGGTGCTGCGCTCTCGCGGTCTGGTGTGTCGGATACCTTCGTAGAGCCCGCGCAACCATGTAAACAAATGTCACGACGCGTCGTCTTACGAGATAGAAATGTAGGAATAGAAAGATATTCGATCATGTTTAAAATAGAAAAATGACAGGCGGAATATGTGCGATTTATATATTTTTTTATAACATGGTTCAAAAACTTTCCGATGTCGCATTTTAGATCTCAAAAGGGCAGAGACGAGCAATCAAACGCTGTATTCAATTAATGTACGTATAGCTAGAAACTTTTCAAACTTTTTTCGTTTAAAGCTTCTAACAATGGTTCTAGAAATGTCAGCTACATGACTTGGATAAGCCGTTTACAAATATTCTTGTGATGTGTATAAAAATATGATTTACAGCGTGTGCTCGGACTATTTTCCTGCTGATTCCATCAGGGGTCCCAATTCACTGAGTCAAGGGAATTAATGAAAGAATATAGTACTAATACATTAATGTTTAATAAGCACACAGTAATAGGTATCAAAATAACACCAGGGGCCTACAGCCCAAGTTCTACAATTACTTCAATTATTTAAAACCACTAAGTAACACGGCGCCGAAATCCCATGTTTGTTTAAACCAAGATCTAATAAACCATGATAATAAATTTACCTGTATGAAATACATTTTATGGGAAATATATACATGTAAATTATACACCATGAAAACATTCTCACTAGTTTACCAATGAAAGTAAATTCGCATTGTATAAAGAATCTTATTATTTGCATGATAAACATCCGTGACAGTGTAAAGTTTCTTCAGCCTTATTATTATGTTCAGCTTTTAACATGACGACTATACGGGATATTTAAATAGTATTTTGTGCAGTTTTTAAAAAAAATATTTACAATAAGGTCTAAATTCGCACACTTAGTTTATAAACCCAACAATGTGAAAATGTGCGATAAATGCTTAAAAAATATTAATTAACAATTGCTAAAATTGTAATGTTCAATTTTTTTTAAATGTACAAATGATGAACATAAAAGGCGTAGGAAAAAATAAGCTAAAAAAAATAGTAATATATAAACTTGAAATACAAATTTATTGACAAAATGCAGTTATGCACATATTAGATTTTTGCGAACGTAGCTTGTGTACAAATTGTCTGCAATGGTTATTTATGATCTTGTGAATTTGTGTGTCAGGGTTCGTCTGTTTTAAAAATATTCACATATAAAATATTTATTTTATGAAAACGATCAAATTTTCTTCAGTCTTCATTGAATTCAATTCATTGAAAGCTATATGACGTCATACGAACGTCATAATCGCGGTCCTTTTCTCTTTCAATTTAATGAATGTTTCGTTTTCCTTCAAGAATTTCGTTTTAAACATATTTTCTTGAATCCTAAATTTCAATCTCCGATCACAGCTTGTCTGACAATATTAATTGAAGTAATCTCATAATAATAAGAGAGTTTTGTGCACATATTTAAAGTTGTTACAAAATAAAGACGCATATCTTTCAAAAAGAAAATGTAAATAATAATAATATAAATTTTGTTGTGGTTTAACCAATTATTTTCGTGTCGTACTAGAGTCGCAGATACTTCTAAAAGTTTTTTTCACTCCTTTCGTTAAGAAGTATGTAATAAATGTTCGTGTGGAAACTTAAAAGCTTATTGACTGCAATTCATTAAAAGGCAAATAAAGTAATTTTTTTTTGTTCAATAAATTGAATTCAATTAAATAAATATTCAGTAAATATTTGATTGTGTGAAATGGCTTTTAGCATTATATATTTAAATATATTATTCACATTGTTCAGTATCTTTGTTTTAATAAGTTGCAATTTTATTTCTCAGGTGTATATTTCTGTAGTTTGTTAAAAATCAAATGCCTTTGATTACTACAGATTTTAAACTACGCTGCTGCGTTTTATAGTATTCAATTTTACTTTTAGTATTCCACTTTCGTAATTAGATCTCTTTTTACCATTAACCCTAAAGTTATTACACTTCGTATACAGTTATGTTTCGAACACCAATTGAGTTAGGCGGCTTTTTAATGTTCAGTATACAAAATTTTAATCGTAATATATTTTAAAAGAAATAATTAAACTATTTTCTAGGTTTTAACTCATGTCTGTAAATAATGTACAATACATATTAAGTCCTGCACATACTGTACACTATAAGCAGTTAGTATATGGGCGTATCATTTCAGTTAAATAAAACACACGACTTTTAAGATACATTTTTTGATATATGTATACATGCTTTTACTATAGCCGTCACAGGCCATCACACCACGCCGCTAGAAGCCGCCACTGTCGCATGTCGTGCGCTTGCCTGTGTTTTAGGCTGTCCAGTATTCTCTTTGATCGTATTTGCCTGCCTCCTCCCTTATCGTCACATAAGTCAATTGATAGCTCACGCAGGACAGCGTCGTGCCCTCGAGACCGTTTGCCACGCCACGCATCAACAGCATCAACCGCACCAGTGTAGTTGCAGCGCACATCAAGTGCAATATGTTGTGAAAGTGCAGAGCAGTGCAGTGCAACTGCATAACCCCACCTTTTGCGGCTGGGCGAGGGTGCATAATGGCACACCCAGCATAAATAATTTGTAGGGGCAGTTTCAAAGCAAGCATTTGAAAGTAAAGAAACACACACTACGAGTGTAGATGTTTACAGACAACCCTACTAGCATTTCAGGGTTTTTATAATTGTAATTCTCAAATCCAAGTATTCTTCACCTCAGTTGTTTCACCCTCATTTGATTCCACCCAAGTGTATATTATAACTGTTTTTATTCTGGAAATATTTAGGTATGTATTTTGTTAATTTATCATGCAAATATTCATATCCATTTAATAGTTTCAAGTTACAGGCAAGCAGAAAGTAGTGCAGGGCGAGCCACGTATCGCCATAGTTCGCACCGCGCGTGCTCACCAGATTCAGTAGCCATCGGGCATCTCAAGGGGTCGGCATGTGACAAGTCGCGCTCTGGGTACATTCACGTTTTCGCGCCAATCACCTTTAGCTGCAATAGTCTAATGTAACCTACCAGAACCTGTTATTTCTACACTCGGAGATGCCACCTCTTCTTACCCAGGAATAGCATCACACGGGGAAGCTTAATGCACCAATAATTCACTTGCATGCACAAATGTGTATTTTTCGCAGTTTTGCCTATCTATTGGCCTGCAGGCCAGAGTCCATATAAAGTTTTCACCTAGAGTGAGATAAGTGTTTCTGTGCAAGAATAATTACATGTAAGTTTTCAGACTTCATGTCTTTTATTTCAAGCACTACTGTCGGGCGTTTCTGGGTATGGGTCCCCTATAACCCATATACACCTAGTTTCACATAAATTACTTAACAGCCAGTATGTTCAACTCAGATCTTTTACAATTTAAGGCACATGGGTCAGCCTGAATAGGCCCACAGTATTTTCCATGTAAGTATTAGGAGCGAGAGGCTCTTCCAACACTTCACCAAGGGACTGCGTACATCTGGGCAAACGACCCATTGTACCCTGTGATCATCACCATCAGCAACAATTGGAACCACCTGCCGACGGTGTCTTGTGCCTAGTCGGGTATCTAAATCCACAAACCACCTAACAATGTTTTTCACTGCCCCTGAAAACTTCCCTTAACCCAACACCACCCCATAAACAGGAGTTAACATATTATACATTACATATATAAGCACCTCTTCCGACGAAGAGGATATTAGTTTTGCAGGTGTGTGTAATGAGATGCAGAAACGATTGTCATGATTCTAGAATCGTTATAACTTTGCATCGTCAGTGGTATGATATGACACAAGTATGCATCTTTATGCTTTACGAGTAGTACTAAAAAGTTTTTGTAGGTCTGTTCTTAACAATAATTATATTTCCCATAATTCGTTATTACAAATTTCACCATGCAAAGAAAGTAAATTTAGTGATATGTACAGTATGATTCACAGCACCCACATCACCCCTCTTTTCTCGGAAACTACACGACACATGGGGGTTCACGAAAAAATTGTGATGACTATTTATACTACCCTATATGAATCATCGATTGGACGTAATTCCATTACCCCGCCCATACCATAGGTAATGGCATGGAGGGTGAGCTTTGAAATTGCAAATGGGAACAGGAGTCGTATATGGTATTGTTGGATAGATCGTCGAAAAGGAAACAACATTTACCAAGACAGTTGTTTTCTGATGTGCGTAGTTTAGGCACAATAAAATAAATCATGTAAGCACATGGTTTTTGAAGTGCATAGTTTACGCACAATGAAACACAACTAAATCTATTTTTATTCTTAATACAATCAAATTGAAATCAACGAAACATGTGGTTTTCTGGCGTGCATACCTAGTTTACGTACAATTAAAAGAGCGTCAGGTGTACTGTAAATATCGGTACGGTGTGAGCGAACTACTGTGAAATGGGAACTGGGAACACTCATTCGCACACATCTCTTTTCCTAAATGTTCGAAACTTCGGCCATCCTATATCAGACACGACTCTGCTCTCCTTCTTACGTTTGTGGTTACTCGGCGGGCCTCAGCACAATTGAGAGAATCACATTCTGCTATGATTCTGTCTTTCATGTCGTCCCTCTTTGTTGGACGCATGCATTAGACGATGTATTTAATACTCCCCTACAAAGAGAAGTAATTTGGGGACAAGTCTGGAGAATGTGGTGGACAAACTACAGGGCCCATTCGTCCTATCCAATGTCTGGGGAATAACATGTCAGCAACTAGCCGAGTTCTATATGAAAAGTGAGCAGGACAGCCATCCTGTTGAAGCCACAGTGTTAATTCGGAGCGAGATGGACATCTTCAATCAGCTGATACAAAACATTCTCTAGGAAGTCTGCATATGCTGCACCATTCAATTGCCCTCCAATAAAATATATGGTTCTATGATACGATGTCCGAGAAGGCCACACCAAGTATTAAGGTTCCACACATACTGGTTATCCACTTGATGGAGTCAATGTGGGTTGACTGCAGACCAGTAATGGGCATTATGTACGTTAACCTCACCATTACTCTAGAATGTTGCCTCATAAGTCCACAAAATACTGCGATGGAAAGCACGGTCCTTGCTCAGTACCAGTTGGTGAAATCAATGCACTTAGGAAAGTCATTATTCCCAAGTTCTTGGTGCAGCTGTACATAGTACGGATGTAAACGATTTTCAGCGAGGATTCTCCACACTGTACTTGGAGATAATCCTGTGTCGCGGGCAATCCTCCGTGTAGAATCATGAGGATTAAATACCATGGCAGCAATTATGCCAACAGCCTTCTTGTGTCTCGCAGGTCGTATGATGCGACAATGTTTGTTGCATGTCGGTTGCACTAGCCCAGTTGTGTGCACACGACATGCAAGATGCTGGGAGACATTGTACGAGTGATGGACACACTATGGGTATCTCTCTGCGTACAAACGGGTAGCAGCTCTGCAGTTCCAATGAGATTCTCCTATTATCATCAGCATGTCAAATGCTTCTTCGTTTGTAAACTGCATTCCATTCAGATAGCAACACCACAGACAGACAATGTCTGACACTGAAACAACAAACACGATTAATGGTTGCAATATAAAACGAATGACTGTCTGAATGAACGACCTTTAAATTGTCAGTTAAATTGCATGCAAAGCCTGCAGTTCCTGTAAGTGGTAGATGGCTTATCTGCTTGCTGCACAATGCTGAATTATTTCCGCTTTTGCTCGGAAACAGTCTAATACCTACTGCATGAGTCCATGCAGTAAGGCAACGTATTAAAGTGAGTCTCACACTCCAACCGTCAATACCGTAATGGCGCACATTGTGTATCTGATGTGCATAGTTAATGCACAACCAATGATAATTGGATACACTTAACTGTTATTATTAGACTGTTTCCGAACAAACACGGAGAATAAGGTAGCACTAAGCAGCAAACAGATAAGCCATCCACCACTTACAGGAACTGCAGGTTTTGCTTGCAAGTTACTGACAATCGAAAGTTAGTTCATTCTGACAGTCATTCGTTTTACATTGCATGAATGACAGAATCAGAGGAGCATGCGGATCTCTAATCAATTTTGAGGTCTGTCGAGAATCCACGAATGCAAGACGGAGAGCAGAGTCGTGTCCGATACAGGATGGTAGAAATTTAGAACAATTATGAAGAGTGCTGTGTTGTAATGAATGTTCCCAGTTCCCAGTTCACAGTAGTTCTCTCACACCATACCGATTTTTACAGTACACCCGACGTCCTTTTGATCGTACATACACTAGGTATACTACGCACATCACAAACCATATTCTTAGATGATTTAATTTATTGTGTGTAAACTATGCACATCAGAAAAAAGTGCTTAAGTGAATGTTTCCTTTTAGACGATCTATCTAACGATACCTTGTATGACCCAGATTCCCATTTGAAATTTCAAATAACCCC
>NQII01007043.1:35942-47656 GCA_002778355.1 Clitarchus hookeri | reverse complement strand
CCCTTCCACTGGAATGTTCGGGGGAATGGGATTACTACCAATCGATGCTTCATATAGGGTATAGTTATAACACTTTTTTTTTTGCGAACCCCTGGTGTTGTGTTGTTTTCAAGAAAAAAAGGTGATACGGGTTCTGTGAAACAGCATATATATCTATAACACATTAAAAATTTTAAACTTATTTTAATTATTATTTTTATTACTTGATAGTCGTGATCTCAGATACCTAACCTGAAAACCATATGTGGATGTAGTAAGAATAGTTTATTTTGACAATGTTTTCATGTAGGTTAGAAATAATAACTGTCAGTACCATGCAATTGTTAACCTGCAAAACATGGACCAGCAGTGCTTTAAATGGGCGATCCTGGCACACTATGTACAGGGTTGGCATCCTGAGCGCGTCGACCAGTGTTACATCGACCTGGAGACGCACTTCAACTTTAGTAAAATAGAGTTCCCCACCCTCTACGGCAAATAGCTACATTCGAGAGGTCTAATCCGTGAGTCAGCGTCAAAATATACGCACTCGACGAAAATACAAAGATAGTGCCAATATGGGTGACAGGGGAAGAACTGGCCCAGCACTTCGACTTGCTGCTACTCTCAACAGCGGAGCACCGGTACTCTCATTACTGCTTCATTGGAGATTTCTCCAGTCTGGTACGCTCCCAGGTGATGTCACACATTATTTATGTGAATAGTTGCAGAAGATGCTTCAAGGCATATGATAATCAACCACATGTGATAGGGCTGACAGGTGTTGAGACTCTGGCTGTGCACAGGAGGTACTGTATTGAACATGCAACAGTACATGCTGACATGCCACAACCAGACAAGAATGGCAAGCTTCCTGTGCTCAAGTTCCAGAATTACCAGAATGGTGATAAGGTATCTATAGTCATGTATGCGGACTTTGAGGCAATGCTGGTGCCGGTCCGGCTATGTCAGCTGGAAACGTCCTACACCTATAGGTACCAAAAGCCCTACAGCTATGGCATTTACATCAAGGCGGATAACAACACAATACCAGCCTCCAAGACGACCAGCCTACCCACAGGTATAATCTGTTACACCACAGGCGAAGGTGTGTCGAGGCATTCCATGGAGGAAGTCGTGCGGATAGGTAATCTGGTGAAAGACATATAGCTGGTCCGAGCCTATGCATACACTAACGTTTGGCGAATGGACTGGCTATATGCTAGTCACCATCATCTGCTACTGTTCTGGTCTCTTCACAAGCATGAATCATAAGGTGCACGACCACGACCATTTTACAGGCAACTTTATCAGGGCATCGTGTAATAACTGCAACAAGCTTCGCCGCCGCCCCCAGAGACTACCAATCCTCTTCCATAACTTGACGTACGATGCCAATTTTATTATTAAGCAGCTTGGCAATGATACCCAGGACATATATATTATTCTGCATACTGAAGAAAAGCTTATTACTTTCAGTAAAAGTTTGGGCGACAAGTTTACCATTCAGTTTATCGATACTTTTCGATTTATGACTGCCTGCCTCTCAACACTCGCACAGAATTTACCATCCGACGACTTCAAGACGTTGACCAGATATTTTACTGCAGAACAGCTCGAGTTGGTAACCCGCAAAGGCGTGTTCCCCTACGATTTTGTCGACTCGTGGGAGAAGCTCGCCGAGCCATGTTTGCCAACAATCAATGGACTTTTCAACCAGCTCACCGTATGTAACATTAGTGTGGCAGACTAACAACACGCTCAAAGGGTCTGGATGGTGTTTGGCTGCTGCACTCTCCATGACTACGCAGAGCTGTATCTGAAGACTAACGTCTTGATTCTGTGCGACGTCTTCGAGAATTTCTGGGAGCTCTGTCTGACCATGTACGGACTTGATTGTGTTCGTTATGTGAGTGCTCCCGGATTCTCGTTCGATGCGATTTTACGCAAGACACAGGTGGAGTTGGAGCTGCTTGTCGACTATGACATCCACATTTTCATTGAGGCTGGTATCCGGGGAGGGGTGTCCCAGTTCATCAAATGCCAGGTGGTGACTAACAACAAGTACATTCCTGCCACCTATGATGCCAGCAGGCCACTACCTACCTCCAGTATGTTGATGCTAATAATTTATACGGGCGAGCAATGTCCCTGCCGCTACCATATGGCGGTTTTGAATGGACTGCCAAGGACATTTAATTTATGTCTGTGCAGGACGATGGACATGTCGGCTACATACTGGATGTGGATGTAGAGTACCCTAGCACTCTTCACGAGGAACATAGAGATCTGCTGTTCCTGCTGGTGAACGAGTGTCCCCCGGTCAAAACAACCGAAACTCATGACCACTTTGGAGACGAAGTCTCATTATATCGTACATTATGTGAACCTCAAGCAAGCATTGGGTCATGTGTTGCGGCTGAAGGTAATTCACCATGTCCTTCGATTCCACCAGAAGGCATGGCTAAAGCCGTATATTGACATGGATACATTGAAACATCAGGCAGCCACGAACACCTTCGAGAAGGACAACTTCAAGTTAATGAATAATGCTACATACTGCTAGCTTATGGAAAATAAGCGTAAACGCCAGAGTATGGAACTCGTATGTAGGTAAATTAGGGCGAAGAAACTAATTACGAAACAAGTCCTCAAATGTAGGACCATTTACGATGAGTCATCATCTCTCCCAAAGTTAGCCCACGAGAGCTTTACATTTGATAAGCCCACATACGCTGGCTTTGTCGTACTTGACCTGTCGAAAACTCTCATGTACCGCTTCTACCACGACATGATGAGGCCACAGTATGACAGTGATGTGGGTCTCGTCTATACAGACACGGATTCCTTCATCATGGGGATCCCCTGCCCCGACTTCTACAGCGACCCCGCCTCACACCCGACACTTATGTCTGAGTTCGGCACTAGTGCCTACCCTCCCACCCATCTTTGCTACTTACAAGTCAACGCCAAAGTGATTAGCAAATTTAAGGATGAGTGTGGAGGTAACAATATGGTTGAGTTTGTTGTGCTAGGGCGAATATGTACGCATATAGTTGTTGTCCCGAGAAGGCAGGGAAGTGCGCGAAGGGGATACAAAAGAATGTTGTACAGAATACGATAACACTTGACGATTATCGACATATCCTTTTGACCCAGCCCGTCATGAGAGTGCAGGTCAGTAGCATTAGGTCGTACTATCAAGAGTTATATACTGAGCATACCAACATGTTGGCTCCTTCGTGGATGGACGATAAGCGGAAGGTCCTAGACGATGCCATACATACTGCTCCCTATGGTTATCATACCTAATACAAAACAGCAGCATGTATCATTATATATATATATGTTTGTCCCCAGAGAGTGCTTTTTACAACAGTATACTAGAGCACATGCAAGAGTCGTATTCCTCTTGTCAGGTATACAGTTGAAGGTGTCTTGTTTAGCATACTGTAGCACATGCAAGAGCCATTTTTTCTTATTCTTGCCAGGTATGCTGGCTGGTAGCATGCTGTAGCTCATACAAGAGATGTGCTTATCTTGTTAGGTATGTTACCAGTATGTCCTGCAATATTATAGTATACTGGAGCACATGCAAGAGTCTTCGTCTTGTCAGGTATACTGTTGTTCCGTGCATTCTGTTCCAGCATACTGTAGCACATGAAAGTGTCATATTCGTCTTGCCAGGTATGCTGGCTGACAGCACGCTGTAGCTCGTGCAATAGACAATCTTATATTGTCAGGTGTGTTACCAGTATGCCCTGTACATGTTTTCTCCAGCGGTGTACTGTAGCACATGCGAGCATCATATTAGTCTTGCCAGGTATGTCGTCACTGATTTTGGTGGTTGTTTCCAGCATACTGTAGCACATGCAAAGGTCATATTCATCTTGTCAGGTGTGCTGGCTGGTTGCATGCCAGAGATATCCTTATCTTGTCAGGCATGTGACTAGCATGTCTTTTTTCCATCGTACTGTGTTGGTGACTGGTGACACGCTGTAGTGGTATCCCCATTCTATCTTATGTACTCGTCCCTTTGCTGTAATCTGTCTGTGCGTATCTGTCCTCTTTGTTTTCTTTTAGGTGGGTCGCATTTCTTGTTGTAGCATTGTAAGATGCCTATACACTATACTTGTAATGTTTCCAAGGAAATATTTGTGATGTCACAAGCATAGTGTACTGCCCGTTCCCAAGCCCGGGGGCCATCCACATGCTCATACCATGTAGACAAAAAAGTCCGAGGGCAATGCTGCGAGGTTTAGGTAAGTGTGTGTGTGTGAAGTAGGGAGGCCTCGCCACCAGGGGGCATCGTCTCGGGGACTGGCGGTGGGAAGCCTCGCCAATCAGTGAGTAGGGAGGTACTAGTAGCAGCAGCATGCGGAGAATACCCTGCCGGGGCTTTGTGGCAGGGAAGACACCGTGATAGTCTCCTCGCGTCTGGCTGGGGACGGCGATGTTCCTAGCATGTCGCAGGGTACTAGCTAGCAACATGGCCACCACTAGCTTGGAGTGCAGGAGCATGACACACAAGTTCTAGTAGAAAGGAATTACTTGGTATTCTAATTTAGCAGCATGCAGAGAAAACATCGTCGGGGTGTCGAGGTGGGGATCTGGGAAGACTTGGAGACACTCGCTTGGTATGCGAGAGCGTGCAGCAGAAGGAAGAAATCTCGCGGGGCATCATGGTGGGGATCTGGGGTCTGGGCATTGTCGCGGGAACGATCCTCGCTTGGATTGTGGGAGCATAAAGTGGGGACCAGTCGGGACATCGTCGTGGGGACGACCCTCGCTTGGATTGTAGGAGCATGAAGTAGGGACCAGTCGGGGCGTCGTCGCGGGGATACTCCTAGCTGGCTGACGAAAATGGCTGACGAAATGGCCGCCACATATATTGACTGACAAATTGGCCACCATTGGTACTGGCTGACAAAATGGTGGCCATAGAAATGGAATAAACCTCGCCGGGGCATCGTGGAGGGGATCTGGTGCCAGGGCATAGTCGTGGGGATTCGTCGGGGTGTCGTGGCGGGGATCTGGGGCCGGGGTGTCATCGTGGGGATTCACGGGGGCACTGTGGCCCCGTGGGGTCAGGGCATTGTCGTAGGGATCCCTTGAAATGCAAGAGCTTGACGTTTGGGTACTGGCTTACAAAATAGCAACCATAAAAATTGACATTAACTCCAAAAATAAAAAGAATTGTCCTTTGACCTTGACTTTGACCTTGGCCTTGACATAATTTGTCCCCTCGTCCTCCACCCCATGCCCCTGTCCAACAACTGTCTATTTCTAACTAATCACATTCATCATCAGTATTTAGAGCCGACAATTGTTTATACTGAAGTTCATCGACTTCACGCGAACATCTTGCAAGTGTACATTCCACACATACTGACTTACAAATCCTCGTAGGTCTCTCATTCCGTCATTAGCACTAACTGTCTCGTCATAACCGCCTGTGGATTCAGTACGCATCGATGCAGCAGGCGGAATTTACCACATCACTTGCTGGCTTTCAAAAGACGAATCCTTGCAGTTCTTGATGAGGGTCTTTAATATATAACTTTGCAAAAACTGCATGTGCCCATTGTCGAAATGCATCATCGCGTGAAAAGGACTCTTCGTACAGACGGTTCTTTGATTTCGCCAAGCATGACAACTTTTGCTGACGATCTATCTACAGTAGCGACACTGTTTTACATGTAATTTTCCAGCTGTGGGAGAAGGTACATCCATATAGGTAAGCTACAGTAGATTTACTACAATCATTGGCTTGCATCATCTTCATGAAAAAAACGCAAGTCCTTTCCGCAGTGGCAACATGTGTATCTACTTAGACTAGTCATATGTACATATACTTACTAACACATTTCAGCAGTGAGATTTAAACATTTTTATGCCTCCTTTCAACAACACATCTTATCTAGCTCCTTGATCACACTACCATGCAGTTACATCTTCAACATTTCCTTCCAGACAAGTTCTTCGCTCAGCTTGAAATCATGGTCACACTTAAAGCAGACAACTGGTCAAGGTCAAAGGTCAAGTTCTAGGTAACTTGGATTCAATATGGTGGTTTGGTGGCATGACATTACAGCCGAAAGACCGGAATTACAGAGCATGATGTCGGCTTCGGCCCCATACCCCGTTATGTCCAAACATTCAAAATTTTATTTATTTTATTTTATAAAAAAAATTTTATTTTATTTTTTAGAAATTGTTTTTAGAATTTTAAGCTATACTTTTTTTGGCGCATTGCAGGTAAAAGTTTTGCGTGCAACGGAAAATGCACGCGCACAGTGGAACGAAATTTGACAGTGAACGTGGTAGAGGTATGACCCATCGAGCTTGCGCGTATAGTTGCGCGCGCACGACAGTGAACATGGTAGGGGTATGACCCAACGCGCATGCGCATTTCGTCTAGCTATATACAAACGCAAGGTACACAACATAGCACGTGGTTACATTTAAAACGACAGAAAATCAGTTCATGTAATAAGCAAATTGAAAAACATTTCATTTATATTAGTAATTCATTGTGAATATATATATCTTATTAATTAATTTTACTTACATTGTGCTGTAAAAAATCAGTTAGTGATAAAAATTGTATAATAAAATGTTGAAAGTGTTTTCAAGTGTTTTAGGTTAATTTTTTGTAAGTGTTATTCTCAAGCCTTTTTTAATTAAATTATGTTCTTTAATCAAACCTATATTAAATGTATTTAATGCATTTATTCGGTCATTTTATCGTTATTCCTACTTACATAATATATTTGCATACATAATAAATTTTTATTTTAGTCACGCCAAAGAAGTATTACATCTAATGCACGTACATAAGTACACGGACCCATTTTTTATTTTTTGGCTTTAAGTTTAATGGTGTAGTGTCTTGGGTCAAGGGTCTTGAGAAATGCAAGACACTAGAAACTTGGAATGTACGATGACAGCTGGGGTGACAATCAGTCTTATCTTCAAATCTCATCTTGACCACCAATATTCCAATATTTCTATCAATTTTTCCATCAATCTCACAATCTTCCAATCGTTTTGTCAGTCTTTCGATCACTTTGTCAATCTTTTGGTCAATTTTGCAATATTTCTATCAATCTTTTATTCAATATTTCGTCCATCTCCAATCTTTTCATCAATATTCCAATTTTTCCATTCATATTTCGATCAATCTCGCTGAAATTCATCTTTCTTCCAATCTTTTTATAAATCTTTCGATCAATATTGTAAACTTCCTATCAAACTTCGTCCAATATTTCGATCAATATCGCAATCATTCCATCAAACTTTCAGTCTTTCGATTGTCTGTCCCCATTCCATGCATTAGAAAAACCATTCATTCATCGACTGTTAACAAACATTTGAACTAGACCACTGCATTAATGTTTTGTATGCAGTCCACTACCATACATTTTCTATACTTAAAGTCTTCATTAATATTCTGCATGTAGATTTGTACTATAGTAGTGGATTGCTCATATAACCCCTTATTGTTGTAAGGAGAAAAGGGATATGGCACACAAAATAAATAACAAACCATTACTTCATAAAAAAGTTTAATTCTTATTTTGCACATTACAATCTCAAAATAAAGCAGTTCATCACACCATGTGACATAATCCCTGACATTCAGATTACTATTGCATATATCTCGTTAATGTGCGAGAAATCTCTACCTTGTTGAAAAGCGATCAAATGTTTCAGTCTATCAACAAGTTCATTCGAGTCTTCAGGAAATATGTATTTGGTGTTCTCAGCGTCTTCTGCGTTTTTCATGCCGCTCGTTGCAGTAAACCTGGTGGAGGGGTGTGTCAGAGTATTGAGCAAATCGCTATCATCTTCAGCAACAAAATGGTCTTCATGTTCATTTTCATCAATGCTGTGTTCATGATCATCTTCACCCTTGTTTGTATTCTATACTAAGTTTACTTTTCTTTTTAGCAGGAGTCGCATGGTCATCATCAGTATTTCGAGTTGATGGCCATTTATTTTGAAGTTCATCGATTTCATGTGAAAGTCTTGCAAGTGTATATTTCGTGCGAACCGACTCGCTCCCTGTCTAGGTGAGTCGGGTTCGATTCCCGACGGAGTCACTCCCGGATTTTCGCATGTGGGAATCGTATTGCACGATACTGCATTATACGCTGCTCCAGACTCACCTCACTTCACCTTCATCGGCTATCAAGACCTCGATGTTAAGAGGTACATGGCCCCGAGAATTTTTTTTTTCGCTTTCGAGGCACAGCGATAATAGCGACAAAAACACGCACGACCAATGCTCTGTCACTCCTACTTGCAAGGCGCTGAACCTGCATGCAGTGCTTCCGCTGTCATGCTTTCCTGTGAAAATGAGATCTGTATCAGTGGAACTTTATTACATGCGATGAAAGCCCATATATTAAATTACGACTGTAAAGTTTTATTTTATCCTACATATACTCAACTCTAACTGTACTGCATGACGCAGGTTACTCATTCCATCTTTAGCATTAAACTGTCTCATCAAATCGTCTGTGGAAACATTACCCATTACAGCAAGATGTATTGGTGGCAACCTTGCTGTCTCTCAAAAGACAAATCCTTGCAGATCTTGATGTGGCTCTTCAATGAATCCCCTTGCATAAACTGCATGTGACAATTGTCGAAATTTTTTAATGTATCCTCATGCGAAAAGGACTCTTCGTACAGGAGGTTCTATCATATCACCGAGCATTTTGACTGGAGTTGAAGACCCGATCGCAGAATAGACACTGACGACAATTAGGTAGCAATGATTCAGGTCGCGGTTCCATGGAAATTGTTTGAGATTGATTAAAATATTAATGGTAAAATTGCGAGATTGAAAGAAATATCTATGGAAATATTGTGACATTAATAAAAAAATTCGAGAAAATTTTGAAAGACTGATAAAAAAAGTTTGCGAGATTGAACGAAAGATGAAAATATTGGATTATCGATGGAAATATTGCCAGCTTGATCGAAAATTGCTGTAAAGATTTTAAGATCGACAGAAAGATTTCGAAAGTAATCGAAATGTTGATTAAAAGATTAGAAGATTGATGGAACGATTGCGAAAGTGATAGAAATATTAATTGAAATATTGTAAAATTGCGATATTGATAGAAAGATTTTGAAATTGATGGAGAGATTGATGGAAATGTTGGAAGGTTGCGAGAGTGATCGAAAGATTTATGTAAATAGGGGAAGATTGATGGATTATTGATCAAGAAGAACACAGAAGATAAACCTATCATCCGAGCTGCCCTCGTACATTCCAAGTTCCAAGTACTTACATCATAACCATCTATGTCTATAAAATTATTGATAGATGCTGATCCATACCTTTATTATAACATACTTTTGCAGGTAATCTCTACTTGTGTGATGGGTTTGGTTTGGTCACATATAAATTCTCTTATAACGTTTTAAAAAATATCCGAGTAGCATACTTATACCTACTTAACAGTCGAGGCAATGAATCATTTGCATATTCTGAAATCGTGAAATAATTGGAATTGCAAAGAGGAGACTGGTAATATAGTAACGAATGCGAGACTTCTGCACAGCTCAACAATACTCTATGCACAATCTAGGTTCAAATTAAAAAAATTAATTAAAAAAAATATTTTTTAAAATCGGATAATAAATACAGATTATCGATTTGACATACCTACAAAACATGCTTATAAAACAAATATGGCCACCGACTCTCATAAGTGGATGGTTATGCATATAGTGGTATTGGTCGTAACTGCTGAACACCTTCGGGTATGGTAGGTGATCCCGAGTCGAAGCCTTCCGAGCCCATCCGAGTCGAGCCGAAGAATACCGACCTTGTCCGAATTGAGTCGAAGACCGCCAGTTACAGCCACACAGCTGCCAGTTATGCTAGAACATATATCCTCGTACTACTTCCTGAATTTTTAGAAACGTAATAGACTTACGACAAATATCCAACAGACTAAATACTGGGAAAAACGATTATTTAATAATCTATATATGCCATTAAAATGAATCGTTTACTAATTCGTAGTCATTTGTTAAACTCATGGAAATGAAGTGATTGGTTGCTATTCATGTTCACAGTATATCTGCATGTTTAGCGACTATCGTTTCAAGTTCAAGTATTTGCTTCAGTTACAGTTATAATATAGTTAGTTTTACGCTTATTTGTACCCAAGGGGGAATAATTTTTGGTTATAGGCTATGTTACAAGTGTATAGTTAGAAATGCACGCGTTTCAGTACACTGTGTTGTACTGTTTTTTTAATAATATAAGTAGCAATTTGCTATGGTAAAATTTCGTCAAACTAATGCTTGAGTAACTTGAGCTTTTAAGAACTTTTTATGGGTTCGTGTGGCAAAGGGTGGCAGAATTTTGCAAACGTAGTATTTATAAAAATCCTTACTCAGAAAAATGTCAAGTTTTCCATGCACCATGCTTGTTTGCACAGTGAAAGCCTAAAGACGACGGAAGCTGCTGATTAAAGTGGTCCTGAACCGCACTGAGTACCGTACTTCGTCTCTTGCGGGTGACTTTTGCACAAATGTTAGACCAAATTATTTACTTTTGCAACTACTTCAAGCAAAATATTTTCTCACTGTTGTTGCTCTACCCCATGAACTTAAAAGTAAAATGAGAACCAAGCACATGTTTCGAACAGCCACAAATTTAAATAGGCTTACTTCAAATTTGGATTAATGCTACCCGTAGGGGCTAATTTAACTCCGTCTTAGGGTACTACATTGGCGTCTATGCACTGAGCAGTGACGGCAGTTGGGCACGAACCATGACGGATCCAGGCTCCTCACTACAAGAGAATTACGCCTTCTCCCGTGCAAGTTCACATAAGACTCTTACACCCTAAAGTTGCCAATAAGTAAATAATTTTAAGTAAATTTTGAAGCGTGATGCTAGGCTATGTACGCCCTACAGTTGGGAGCCAATTTAACTTGATGTATGTAGGCCCCACAGTTGTGCGCCAAATTAACTTGATGTATGATACACTAACTAGCGTTGCACCCCACGTCCGGGCGCCACTTTAACTTGACGTATTTAGGTCCCACTTATAGTGTCGTTGTTAATGTCCCCAGGCACCGACTATATTACGCCTGAAGGTTAAAGGGTTTGCAATAATTTAGTCTTTTACTGTTGTATTTTGAATGACGAATATATTGTCTCGAATTCAACACAAATAAAATACATCAGCCCTTGAGAGGTGTGGTACTGTGATAATTTGGTTACTNGGGTTTGCAATAATTTAGTCTTTTACTGTTGTATTTTGAATGACGAATATATTGTCTCGAATTCAACACAAATAAAATACATCAGCCCTTGAGAGGTGTGGTACTGTGATAATTTGGTTACTCGGATTGACTGCTAACGACTTCGTGATGGAGGGGGGCTTCTCTTGACGGTGATTGTATACTTAGCTCTTGCTGGAATGATGTCAGCTGTGGTGGGTGAGCTCCGGCGATGGGCGGCCTTTGGCAAAGGCCTGCAGGTGCTGCTGTCTCACTGGACTGCTGTTCTACTGATGTGGCCAGGGGTCCGAACCCCTGACGTAACTCTCTGCTCGGCGATCTTCGACTGACTGCTCTCTCGGACTGACCTCTCTGCACGTTACTAATCAACTGAACCCCACTACTCTCGAAACGGGGTTTTTATGCTTGCCAGCCTCCAGTCTTAATTGTCGGCACGTGGCGCCTTGTAGGGGGGGGGG
>NQII01007043.1:15844-35735 GCA_002778355.1 Clitarchus hookeri | reverse complement strand
GGGGGGGGTGGTTGTGGGCCAGTGTCGCTCTAAAATTCCTAAACCGTCACACGACAAGCATTATATGTGATTTATACAGTGCCATGTGCAGAATACCACATATCAATCGTTGAAATATCTCCAAAGTTCTCGAATTAAATTGATAAGACTTACGGCTCGACTTCACTTCTTATGCAGAAATTTTTTCTTTTCCGTGTCATAACTGTACTGCTATTTGCGACAAAAATGTACGTTGCTAATGAGAGATTTTCAGTCTGTACTGCAGAGTAAGGAAAATATCTAAACATTTAGTAGCATTTTAACAATTTTACTTTACAAATCTTGAACTAGTAAGATATCAGATATATCTCCTTAAAGGTAAACGAGGGAATTTTTTAAAAATATAAATTGGAAGGGGAGAAGCTAATCTAACGATGATATAGAGCAAGATTACACTTTAATTTGGTCCTACAAGTATATCGAACTTTTTTTTCTCTTATAATCATGGGCTCGTTCAATTAAGGGAGAAATTGCATTTAAGTTATGACAGTTATATCCTTTATTTGATACATATCCACTTATTGATACATTTTTCTATTCTCACTAGGAATGCAATGGCCGCAGTAGATAAAATTAATATTCATCTAAGAACATTGTGGGAGGTTTTTAAGGATCTGCACAGAAGAAAGCCATTAGTGTACGCCGATAAAATTTCATTCGCGTTAAAACCATTCTAGTCTTTTTTACGAGTGACACATGATCCCGAGAACAATGGCACGGAACGATTTGGTCTGAACTCAGAGCCTATGAAAACCGCGGAGAACTTACTACAAGTGCTACTGTTCCATAAATTTTTAAAATCTTTTAAGGGTTTTCAAGATTGTAGCCAGTGGCAATTACTGTAACTATCTAATACCCGTTTATCTTTTTACCAAGTGTAAGGCGATTATATACGTACAGAAAATTATGTTCCCAATGATATACATGCTCAATTCAGAAGTATCATTTTATCTATCAGACGACTGTATGTTTAAAGTCGCGATTCACATTACCAACATTATGGTAGTTGCTGAAAATCGTTACTGACCCGTATTTAAACACTGGCTATCAAAACCGTACAAACAAAAAAAATGTGGAAAGTAATATATGTTTTATGTATGTATGTATGTTTGCAATGAATACTTAATCTGTGCGAGTGAAGGTGTGCATTATTTTCTTCAATTCAGAAGCTTCTCAGAAACGAATAGACGCAGCAGAGCAAATCATAAATAGCCATTTTGCAAGAACTACCTATCTACTTGTTTCCCATATAGCACCATGTTCTGATTCATTAGTAGTTACTGGTGTCCTTACATGGGAATGCAACGGTGCCTGTGCTGACTATGAATGAAGTATCAAATGTGACATCGTACAAACATCACAGAAGAGCTAATAACCACGAAGACAGCGCGGGTTTCATAATATTCCTGGATAATAAAACAGACGTCTGTCTTCCTGAAATTCAGCGAACCACAGCTGCTTACTGGAACCCAAGAGCACTTTTCTTCCCGTACTTGTGCAAAGTGATTATGAACACATATTTGTGAACTGTTAGGAAAATTACAACATTTTCAATATAGCTGTAATTCATAGAAAAACAGGCGATGCAGATAAATTAAATAACAGCGAGGTGAATGCATTTGTTTCCGTTTACGATCCTTTCAAGAGAACGACGGGAAAGTTAAGATCATTTAGTATTCGAAACGGCGATTCTCCAAAAAAATCTGCTTGCAAAAAAAAAAAACTTTAAATATTGAGAACTGTGACTTGATTTTTACATTATTTGCAAGAAACAAGCTGTTCACTGTATAACATACAGATACAAACGAAAGAATTTACGGAGGCCTAGAAGGACTGGTGCCCAGCGCTGTTGCCAAGGATGCTAGGATGTATACTCAAAGTTACCTACTACCAGAATATTCGTCCTCGAAAATTATCTACGTAAATGCCGCGAGGTTTGACAAGTTTACGTTCCGTCAGTTCATGTATCCTCGCGAGCAGTCAATTAAGGTTTTCATAGTTCCAAAAGCGTTAAGATATCCAAAGTGTATGAATGTAATACTGCCTTTCTCTAAAGGAACGTGGAAACCTTATTTTTGCACAGCACTTATCATGGCAGTTTTTTTGGTCGATATAGTACTTGACAACAAAGAGAAACATGTAGGCGATACATTTACTGAAACTGTTTGACTCGTATTATTTGGCGGGACATCTTATTCATAAACATATTTTTACAGAGAATGATTATAACTATTTTCTCTTTCTAAATATTATCTTTACTAATTCTTACCAACGTTCTTTAACGAGTTAACTAACACTTACTCACTTCTACCCCGAAATGAACACCGCGAAAGAGGTTGTGGACTCTGATTTAAGACACGCATTTTCGGTGGCATCTAATGACATGTCAACCATAGCCGAAGAAATGATAGAATTCGATGACATCATGCATAAGCTCCTGAGGAAGAATACTTTTGTTGATAGCAACGAGCAAGGAATGGAGTGGTTTGCCTTTTACAGAAACGTCACCGTCATGTCCGATCGGTTCTACGTCACTTTGAATGTGAACGATAAAAAGTGGATGAGGAATGGCCGGCCCCTCGCGCATATCGTCGAGGAGAACTACATCTGGAAACCAAAGGCATTCAGAACTCCTCCCACGTCGCCCTTTCTCTCTAGATTCAGCGCGCTGACTGCTAGACTGTAAGGAGGAGGACTCGTAGGTAAATGGAAGGAGGACTTTCTGTAAAAAAAACTGTCATCTCTGCGCAAAGACAGTCAGGACACGTTAATGCCTTTAGCTTTTCAGTGCCTGCGTACACCTTTTCTTCTAATCACACTTGGCCTTTCCTTGGGATTTCGTTTTAGCATTGTTGATGTTATCACTTATAAACTACGTTCGTACGTAAATGATCGTATTCGTTCATTTTACAAGTAGAATAGAAAGGAAAATGTACTATTTACCTTAAGACAGATTGCATATGTTGTTCATGTCATGTTTTGTGTTTTAATTGCTAATCTAGAACGTTAGATTTATTAGAAACTGGAGTTGAATTGAAAAATTTTAAGGAGTAGTATTATTATTTATGTTTCGGCACAATGTATTTTAAATGGGAGCTGTGCGCTGGAGGGGTCTTCGTCTAGACTCGGACGAGCTCGGAAATCTTCGATTCGACTCAGGGGGTTCTCAGACGTTTCGACTCGGGATTGTCGAACCTACCCAAAAGTGCACAGCAGTTACGCCCACTAGCCCTTCAAGCATGCGTTTGTTTCTGTTAGCCATATTGGTTTTATATTCATATGATACGCCAAATCAAAAATCTATATTTATTATCCGATTAAAAAAATATTTTTTTAATTGTTTTTAATTGTTTCCAAAACTATGCATAGCGTATTACAGAATCATGCAAAATTCTCTCATCCAGTTACTACATTTCCAGTCTCCTCTCTTGAAGACTAATTACAATACAATGCCAGAATCTGCCAATTATTCACTGCCTTGACTGTTTTGTATGCATAAGTATGCTACTTAGATTTTTTGTTTATGTATATGTGACTAAACCAAGTCCATCATACTAATAGTGACCACAGGCATGAGTATGTTATGATCATGGTATGGATCAGCATCTACCATCATGTTTATAAGCATAGTTGGTCATAATTTAAATACCAATAGTGCTAGGTCCTTGAGACTATGAATGTAAGAGGGCAGTTCGGGTGATAGTCTTATCTTCCGTGCTCTTCTTGACCATCAATCCGTCAATCGTCCATTCATTCCATCAATGTTTTGATAAATCCATCAATCTTCCAATCTTTCCATCAATTTTTCGCAATCTTTCCATCAATGTTTTGCAGTATTTCGCAATATTTCCATCAATCTCGCAATATTTCCATCAATCTTTCGCAATATTTCTATCAAACTTCCACTATTTCCATCAATCTTTCGCAATCTTTCCATACATCTCGCATTCTTTTGACAAATCTCGCAATCCTCACCAATCTTTTCATCAATCTTTCCATCAATATTTCCATTAATCTTTCGCAATGTTTACATACCAATAGCAAGATATTTTGAGGAACGTAAATTAAGACGTCACAGTGCTTACCCTCTTTTATTTCTTTTCCAGTTATTCATCGCAGTACTAGCAAAACCCAATCCACAGCTTAGAATTTATTTCTCTGTGTGCGTATTCGTTTTTCACGTTCCGCAGCTGTGGCCTCGCACTTACTTAGTTAATAAACAACTCTGTCTCGAACGCACTGAAATGTCAACATGAAAGCACGGCTTCCAGTGTATAGTTTATTCGCAGTTTCTTCACACTTTTTGAATCAAACTTTTCAAAAATTACATTATGCATGACATGCTTAGCTGTTTCGTAAATATATAATTTATCACAAGGATTTTATACTTGTATTAACATAAGAGTATCTTATTTTTGTTTAAACTGAACTTTTACTTATAACTTATTTGTAAATTGCACTATTTCATTTTGAGTTAATATCAATAAAACATAGTGAGAAATAGTCCTTGTGTGGCAAAATATTATTAAAGTAAGTGCGCACGAATGCAGTGTGATGTCCCTTTTGTGTAATTTTATAGACTCGGTGAAGCTTTGTTTGCATGCGGCGGAGGGATGTCCTAGAAGTAGATGTGCTTGGGCAGCGACTTGGTTGCTAGTATGGTCAGGTGCATAAGAAACAATGGCGAGCATTTTCTGGTAGTCGCGACAGAAACGCTCACTCCAGTAGTCGGGTCTCTGTCGCTGGTCGCCTAGCATGGCCACCCCTAAACAAAATTTTCAGAGCACACGATTTACTTTAGATACTTTTCCTCTTTGACCCTTGCCATCCTCAAAAACTTTTAGACATTTCGTAGCTACACTGAGATATAAACGTCATACATAAGATGAACAAAAACTAATGTGCTTGTTGCCATTGGGTGTTTATATTATTTCCATGTTACCATCACATTCATAAAGTAGAGAAGTATGTTCATGTATTAAGGACTGATCGTATAGGTAATTGTGAAGTAAAAATTCCTAAAATTAACATATAAAAAATACGAAACATATTTCGAACGGCTATAACAATATTTTAATATACAAAACATTTATGCAAATTTCGTAAATTTTTCTACTTTAGAATTACTTTGTTATTTTCAGATGTAAAAACGCAATATTTGTGGTTTATTTGCATTTACCTTTTAAGACCGTTGTATATATTTATAATATACAGTAATTTTAATATTTGAAACTCTAAAGCTGTGTTTAGACTTTTATTTGTAGCTTCCTGTAGTCATATATAGCTAAAATGTTTAAAATTTAAAAGAAAACATTAAATACTTTGTAATGGTTTAAATTTCAGCAAATTAGTATATAAAGTGTAGCCCCAAGGTCATTTTTTAAAACACTTGTTTGTTGTACACTTAGCACACGTTCAATGATATATATATATGAGAAATGTTAATTTGTATTGTAAGTCAACCATTATGCTATAATATGATTAACTGTTTCACAAATATGGTTCATTGATATTTTTCTTTTCTACAAAATAATAACAAATTGTGTTGTCAACTATGAGTTTTCAAAATAGGTTTGAATCTTTGAGGCTTTAGAGCCTTTGCTGTTTTGTACTTGGTTTTACTGTGTTAAGATGGCAGCACGTGTATAGTACTGTTGACGCGTGGTGGGTACAGAGGATAGGACTGCGCTGTATTCACACCCTGAACAATAACCCCCGGGGATGTCCCGAGATATAAGAATACGCTGGGATGTACCACAGCCGAAGGAAACAGGAAAAGTCCCGAAAATTAGCTGATATAAGCCCTCAGCGAAGGAAACAGGGTAACCCCCTGGACAAGATACTGCTGACACAGCTGCTAGGAACCCTCGAGACGCTTGCTACACCCCGCCCTCCACCCCTAGTTTGAGCGCGAGAGCAGCTGAGGAGACACTAAATCCTATACAAAAAACGTGCTAAGGAAATGAGGGAACCCCCGGTTTCTGTCGACACAATGTGCTGTCAGCCAATTTGAATATATCGAGAGATGGGTTAAATTCAGGAGCAGCCAAGGCGAGCGGTCATTCAGTCGCGACGGGAGCGAGCATTCAGTTGTCGTCGGTCGTGAGCAGTCGTTCAAGAGGAGTTGTTCCGCCGCGAAGAAAGACAGAGAAGGCAG
Source organism: Clitarchus hookeri (assembly GCA_002778355.1). Classification (NCBI taxonomy): domain Eukaryota; kingdom Metazoa; phylum Arthropoda; class Insecta; order Phasmatodea; family Phasmatidae; genus Clitarchus; species Clitarchus hookeri. The sequence goes on along the minus strand of NQII01007043.1, from coordinate 29,539 downwards.
TTAGGCGAGAGGCAATCATATCAACGGGCCGGAGTTCGGGACCGGCCCAGGCAATCAGTAGTAATCAGTTGTTCGCAGTCAGTTGTTCAACAGAGACGGGAGTTGTTCGGCAGTACAGCCGAGGAGACGAGATAGATGTAACCGAAACGGGAGAAGCCAGTCGTGTAACGAGAACAGTGCCGAGAATATGGGTAAATTCCCGAAACGAGTGATAGCCCCAGTCCGAGTGGCGCCATTCCCCGAGAGACGTAGTCAGGCACCGGATGGCGACGTCAGTCAGTCAGTGAGTCCATAGTAACGTCACCGAGGAGAGAACCCCGTGCCACAGCCGAGAATTTATGTGTAAATTTCCGAGACAAGCCGAGTAGAAGTGCCGAGAACTTATGAGTTTATTTCCGAAACATAGTGCCAGTTTCCGCGGTTAGGAATGCAGACGGAAACGCGATGGCCTGAAGAAGGACGCGGAGGAAGCAGTCTCCAACCAGGAACTCCCGCCGGGATCGCAAGGAAAGTGCAAGCCATGGGAGAACCCTAATCCCGGGCTTCATTGAGAGACCGTCAAAGCCGCAGGAAACAGCCAACTTCGTACAGCACGTCAACGAGAGCCAGTCCGAGGGCCCGAACCAGGGCCACCCAACTCACCATGCCTCAGCTACCAACAAAGACAACTCACCAAAAGCCGCAGTCACAGATAAGTAGAGAAACGTCTCCCTTCAACAAACCTTCCCCGACGCACAGTATTCAGCCCAACAGCCCATCAGGCAAACGACTTGCAGGGGGTCTCAGTCTCGCCAGGGTGTGTAATAACTATGTGACTTTCTGATCAATAAAATCCTGGTGTGTTAAATAACGGAGATTACGAGAATTTGTTTACCCCTAAAGCAACATCATCAGGTGCCCTTAGTCTGCACCGAGATAATTTAACTATTATGAACTACTGGCCACCCTCTGTATAACTAAGGTGGCCGAGTAGCGACACTGTGTTGTATAAACTTTGCCTTATTTGTTGACAACTTGTGGTATAAAGTAATATTTATTTTCATTATCGTAATTATGATCTACTGCTAGGTCTTTATAAAAGGATAGTAAATTTGTTTATGTAACTTTGGATAATGGTCAAACTGTACTTGTAATTATTTATATCGTGATTGTGACCACGAGTATCGGTTCTTCTGTCTAACCACTACTCTGTAGATTTATCCTTTGCTGTGCCTTTCTCATTGGTGCTGATGCTATCTTTCTGCCTTATTGAAAATCACGTCATGCAATTGTCTCTCAGCTTTTTGAGCACTGTAGTATTTATTTAGTTATGTGGTAACAAGTTTTCCGTACTGCCTTTGGTAAGTCTTAAAAACAAACTTTGAATTTACCCATTCATGTTTTCTTGTATTGTTGTGACACGAAACTTCTTTCTTGTCGTTAAAATGTTATGTTTAGTGCTGTCCAAGCTATTGGCCAACATTCCAGCCACGATGTGTTAGCTACTTTGCTGAGCGGTCATCGCTCGTGACAAACTAACGGTTACCTCACGCTTCCCTTCCTCCAGCCTGATGGCAGTGGAGCTGGCTCGCAGCAGCCCTCTTAAACAAGAAAGCCTGCATGTTATCATTTATTTGGTCCTTGGTCATCCAAACCACATAAAAAAATCTTAGTTGCTGTTTGACTCTTTTTGCAGACAAAAAAAAAGGGATTAAATAATATTAGGTAAAAACAAAAATAGATATGTAAAAAATATTAGATATGTAAAGTAATTTTAACAAATTTTGCATGAGGTGTACCTATTTAATAAAATTCCATAACTTTCATTCTTGTTTATTTTTTATATAATGTTGTAGCAATTTCATTTTGATTGTGACGAGTTTTGTTACCCTAAAAAAGGAAACAATGATATTATCGTTTAATAATACTCTGTGCGAAAGAAAAAATTAATATATATATATATATATATATAAATTGTATAAAAAAACAATTAATCTATAATATGCATGTGTAACTCCTGAAATATTTGTATAATTTAGTAGAAATTAATTTTTTTATTTTTAAATTTATTTCCCTTTGTTATAACCGTACCTTGGCATACTGTTTATTTTGCATATAACAGTTAACAGTGGTCAGTTTTAAGGATGACATTCAGACTTGGCCTAGTGTTTCTTAACTTTGTACTCTAACATGCACACAAACACAACTAGATCCATTCCCTACTTTGGTCACCTTCGGTCTGGCGAATTGCGTGTTGCTGGAATCATTATGATTCCTGGAATGTGGTTCGTGGGACCGAGGGTTGCTCAATACCATGGTCTTTAAATAATTCTAACAAAAATCTTCGATCGATTACATACAGCCGAAAAAAACATAACATATTCTGACCGCCCGGAATTCTAACTGGGAGTAGAAAGTATAGTATACTTTTCACCTTCTACCACTGAGCCTACAGTAGTCAAATTTCTGCAGCAGGGTTCACTCTAAATTTTAATTTTCTGCTTTTTCCTAATAACTAACTGGGAACCTTTCGAAATAATTTTAATATATTAGATTTGTCTTTCTTGATGAATGGGATTTCTTGGGGTAACTCCGCCTTCCAGGACTCCCACCAAACTTGCTCTTGATCTGTGAGGTGCCACCACACTTAAAAGTGTAAGCATGTGACTTTAGGCTCCTGTTTTTTTGAGAGGAACTGATAAAGAGACTTTCTGGATTGCAAACAGTTGTGGAGCTGGTTAAAGTTGTACAAGATTAAACCGCCAGGGTGGTAGGCAGACTTACCGACGCACCTCCCCATGGTGCGGAAGGGGCAACGATGCCTGGAGATAAATCGGCACGGGACCAACTGGAGTGCCGCAAAACCGGAGTGATGCAGCACCTGTGAGGCGCCAGTCTGATCCTGGCACAGCGAAATTATTGAATGGGGGAATCAATCTGCCGAGTGAGGGGCATTTTCCTCCCCGGCTCTCCCAAAGCGAAGAAGAAAGAGTGTCTCTAAGGTCGAAAGCTTGGGCCACGCAGTGGAGTGGGTCCAGCTCCTACGACCACCCGCCTGCTGGTGATCGACCTGCAGTAGCGCCACAGCGAGGCTACAGCTGTCTTCACCAAGATTGGATCTCTCCTTGAGTGACTTCCAGAGGCCGCGAAAGAGTATAAATTTCTCCCATGGTAAAACCATGCCTGGAAAGGCTCCGTAAGCTGAATGATGCCATGCTCCACAACATCCTGCGACTTCAAGGCCGTGTCGAGGTTGCAGAAATGCAGTCCCAACAAGATACAAAGTCAGGTGGTAGTTTGGAGACTCCATCCTATGCTAAAATACTGGCCAGTAGGGTAGGTTCAGGCATGAAGGCATGCGCTCCACCTACATTTGGATGTCCAGCACCTGCGAGGAAGGCGGTAGTTGTCTGGTGGACGCCGACACCTCAGCAGCAGTGACCAAGGAGTGCCTGCAGAAGGAGTTTGCTCCGGAAGATGCAACTCTCAAGTCTGTGGCATCATCCACCCAGTCGCTGGCGGATGGCTGGCGATAGAAACTGAGGATGACAGCACGATGGAAGCCTTTCGGAAGATCGTGGCAGCATGGCCTGAATCCCCCAAGGTGAGGGAATTACCGAAATTTTATGTACCCTGTGGAAATGATAATACAGAGATATGGCTGATGCCATTTTCGGCAAAAATCTGAGTGAAATAGCCGCGGAGTCGTGTGGACACCTCATGAAGGGTTTTCTTAAATGGAAGTGATTTGGCAACAGAGCTGCCGATGAACTTAATTTGGTGATACACTATGTACTATGCCTGTGGAGCCTGCTTGTTGGGGCAGGATAGTTGTACATTGGCATGAGCATATAACCCTTGTGGTGCTACAAATGCCAGCACTTCAGCCACCACTCGGTGCGCTGTAAAGCGGAGAAGCCCAAATGTGGATTCTGTGGGACTGAAGAGCATTACTTCAGTTACTGCCTTCAATGCGAGTAGGAGCGCTTGAGGTCCACCTGTGCCAACTGTCAGTGGGGGGCTCAAATGGTCCTATGGATCACCAGGCCTCCTCGAGAGACTACCCTGTCATGGCGAGAGCCATGACTGCAGAGGTTGAAATAATCAGGCATCATCTGTTGGAATGGCTGAGTTGAATGCACTGCTGCTCAAGAAAGGTATTGATGTAGTCCTGGTGCAGGAGCCATACTCTGCGAAAGGCAGGTTCCCTGGACTTACAGGGCGAAGAGCCTCTGTAGGCGAGCACTCTATGGAGGGTGTTGTGGTCAGAAACCCCTGCACTGAATGTTTTCGTGTTCAATAATCTGTCCAACACACATCATGTGTGCATTCAGGTCTCCACCTCTGGGAGAAGTGAATCATTCTTGGTCTCCTCTTACTTTCAATATACAGACAGCATCGGGGTTCACCTCGCTCGATGGACAGTAATTCTGCGAGAGCTATCTGGTAAAATAGTTATTCGTTGTGCAGATGCTAATGCCAAAGGAGAACTGTGACATTCCCCCATATCCGAATTCAGAGGAAGGAGGTTGACTGATTTGATAGTAGCCAACGATCTGCACGTGGAAAACCTGGTCAGACATTTGTAAATGTACGTCTCAGATGCCCATGTCTCCGAGTCGAATATAGATGTCACCCTGACCATTTCTTCGGCCACTGGAATGCTTGCTGACTGGTTCGTCACAGAGGATTTGACGAGTGACCACCGGTTCATATTATTTTCCTTATCCTAGTGAGGCAGAGCAGAACAGATGAGGTAGTCACGAATCTGAGGACTTGTTTTATACACAAGGGCATGGACTGGAGGGTCTAAGATCGGGTTCTGTTGTGCAATGTAGAGGCCTGGTCACATCAGCTTACCTTTGTCTCTGATAAGAGCTTCCGGGAGTAGGCAGGCACATCACTGCTTGCAACTACGTTCAAGGTCAAACCTGTTTTCGGATGTGTTAAAAGGATCTGGGATGGAGAAATAACACTTCTGGTATGTGGAATACTTTTAATTAAGCAACATACACATACTGTACATGACCTAATACACGAACATCACCATTAGTACCAACCAACTTTCTTAATACCCAAATAGCATCACCTAGCTCAAACTTAAGCCTATGTCGGGAATACAGTACTGGAGATTGAGCAATAGTAATAACAGAATTATAAGTAGCAACAATCTCATTAATAGCAAACGCTTTCCAACATATAATGTCTCTTGAATCTTTTTGACTAAGATAAATAACACTAGTCACTGTACTGTTGTGAGGATGTCTGTAAAAGCAGAACTCCCGAATACCAGATCTATTATGAGCAGTAATTCCTTGCAAAGCGAACCTGTACATAAAACTCAGTAGAATAAAACTCTCTTCTGCTGTAGTAACTTGCTTCACAAACACACTATCATTCTTAGCAACATCGCAAGTCATCCAGGTAAGCTCCGAGGAGGTTCTAAGGAAGCTAAGTGCTCATCTCCGTGGCAATGGCTGGTGGAGAAAATACTGACAAAAGGCTGCAAATGGGGATTGGTCCTTGGGTCCTTATTCTGGAACATCCTCTTTGACAACTTTTTGTGTCTGCTTTTCCCAGATTGCTATCCACAGTTTGGTTATGTGGATAATGGTTTGGTACTTTTCTCCAGCAACTCATGTCGTGTGTTGGAGCAGAAGGCACAGGCAATCTTGGGTTCGATTGCGACTTGCACTCGGTCTGTGAAGCTAGACTTCTCGGCCAGCAAGTTTAAGAGCATGATGCTTAAGGGATGCTTCAGAGGTTTTTACAGACATTATCCTAAAGTGGAGTTGAATCGAAGTTGCTTCGAGTTTGTAAGGACTTACAAGTATCTAGGCGTTCTCCTCGACGAGAGGCTAAGCTTCACTCCACACGTGGAGTATGTAAGTCGAAAATCTGCAGTACTCTCATAGGTTGAGAGGGATGTCACCGGGAAACCGGAGACTGAACTTTAAAACCTTGCTCGGTTTTTAAAAGGGGTCTTCAAGCTCATCATGATGTATGGCTCCATCATGTGGTATAAGCAAGTGGGTCACTCTCAGATAAGGTGAAAACTGTTGAGTGCACAGCATGCAGTACTGGTTGTGGTTACAAAGGCATACTGTTCTGTGTCTATGGATGCCCTCACTACATTGGCTGGAGTAGCTCCGATGGATCTCAGTGTGGCTAAACTGGGCTCGCTCGCAATGGATAGGGTCACAGGACAACTGGACCTGGAGAGTTGGGAAGTTGCCTGGAAGGGTAACGCAAATGATTGACAAGACCGGTGGCCGACCTCTATCTTTTCCTGTGCCCTGGAAAGAATGCAGTGCAAAATCTATCTGGACCAGGGACAGCAGTGGTGTAGTGGTAAGACTAATAGCCTCCCGCCTAGCCAGACCGGGCTCGATTCCCAGTGGGGTCGTTCTCAAATTTTTGCATGTGGGAATCGGGCTGGACAATACCGCTAGTCAGCAGGTTTTCTCGGGGATGTCCCATTTCCCCCACCCTTGCATTCCAACACTGCTCCATGCTCACCTCGTTTCACCATCATCGGCTCTCAAGACCTCGATGTTAAGAGCTGCCCAAATCTCTCCACTCCACTATCAGGGCCATTATCATATGCCATCCTCTGAGGACATGGCAACTTCAAAGCAAAATTCCATTTGTTGGGACTCATTGGTAATTCACTTTGCAATGATTGCCTGGTGGTGCTGCACACCATGGAGCAAGTACTGAATGATTGTGTTTGCTTCGAAAACCTTCGAGAGCAGTTGTGGTGGAAGCTCTCGTTGTTAGGACTCGGATTTTGTCTGGCAGCTGTAAAAACTGCCGACAGTACTGCGAAAGCATCACTGTCGGAATTCGCCGGCAAAAATTTTCTCCGGCTAGTCACAGTGGATTGCATACCAGCTGAGTGGTCGTCCATTGCTCCATTGCAAGCTAACTAGCTCAGTTCGGGAGTGGGAATGTGTAAATCCATGCTTGTTAATATCTGGGTCCAGCCTTGGTGGGGCAAATGTAATGATTTAAAACTGATCACGTTAATACTCGGGTGTTCCTAGTCTGAAGGAATGAGGACTTCGTCCACCAGAGTGGGTAATATTTCGAGGTTAACATACGATAGTGTCGAGGTAGTAGACCACTGTAAGCCATAGATTGGAATGGGCGCCATGTTAGATGTCCCCCTATGGCAATTGGCCGTATTCATGGCATGCACCCCACGCGACAATGCATGCATGTTAATACATACATATCACTCCGTCCCTCAGTTCGGTTATCAACTCTAACCCTAAGAAGGGACTGGTCCTCTCGTTGGGTCCGAAGTTCCCTCTTTAATGTAGAAGACCCTCAGACCCTGGAACGTCCTGTACGATAACTGTATTTCTACTTAGAGTTTAAATACGATTTGGCCTGTGAGGCTTGACTTTAGTTGGGCAAACAGGCGGAGGGACATGTTTTCCTAGAGACCCTTGGTGGTGGTACCAAGACAATGCAATGTCCAAGTTATGGTGTATAGGCTCTAAAAGTTATCTCCTGTCTAAACCTTACAGATCAGGCACAGGAGGGGAGGTGGTATGGAGAGCCGGACATGTTTCGGAAAACAGGTGTTTCTTGGTTTTTCTTAAAATTATATTGTGAATGATGAGTCAAATTTTTTTTAATGATATCACAATATTGTACAGGTAGCTGTACTTCACAAGCCCACTCTATCTTCATTTAACCTACAGTAATTTTATTACTGTTACTTCCCAGCGCAACATTCACATGTCAATCTTGAATTACAGAGAATACAGACGAAAAACAGCCGCTTATTCTGCGAACTCCAGATGCACACGCCAGCAAAATGGCTTAACTATCCAGCCACGTTGGTACGCCTTTCGCCAATCAGTTCTTGCTAACCTACTTGCCAGCCATCAGTCCAGCAAATAGGAAATCTTTCACAGCACGCAGTACCCAACCAGACTCAAGGCCCATTCCCAGAGCCTCGCATAGCCACATCAAAGAAACCACCATGCGACTTAGTCTCTGTGTACATATATAATCTGTGCTTGTATGTAAACTTTTTACGATAACTACTCACCGAAAGTCATTCTGGCCCAGACAATTAAGAAAAAGATTAATCGAACATGCAACTGACGTGCCCAGTGCTAATAGTCTCCTACAATTCACGGCCGAATAAATTTAAGAATAACGACACCCGCGATGGGAATATCAGAAGTAGCTCCTGTCTGGGTCGTCTTCAGAGCACGGTTTTGGAAACATTTGCTTGCACTTGGTGACTTAAACTGAAAGTGTTTGCACAGTTAAGAAATTAATCAGGTGCTAATACAATTGATAATTAAGCAGTAGGTTCAAAAATTAAGTGTTAACAAAAGAGATTTCAATGATTAAGTTCGGTCAAAAAAGTGCACCTTTAACAGTTATTTAAAAAATTAAAACGGGAATAGCTAGGCGTTTAAATGTATTTTGTCTTTGGCTGCATTTTTTTTTAGCAGCAGACCAATTTATAGCAACAAGTTGAAGTGCAGTATTAAAACTCATGGACCGGACAGGAACTGGACTCAACTTGGACTTAATTAACACGGAAAGACTATCGTCTGCTTATAATATAATTTAAAAATTGTATTAAAATTTAAAAAATAAAAATTAAAAAAATATACGACTTTGGTAATCTTTAGAAGCAAAGAAAAACTACTTAATAAAGGCTACGATAAAATTGAAATGAAGTGATTACAATGTGGATACGGTCAGTTTGTTTCCATGGTAAATGTATATCTACTAATTCGCTTTCAAAATTTATAATTCGATTTTTTCATGTTGCGAAAGATAACTATTCAACATGGCGACGGTTTATTCTTGTGTGATTTGATTTCAGTTCAGTACAGGTACTGGCCTACAGATATTGCCTACAAGAAGACAGGCGATGGTAGCACTGCGCATGTCTGACATACGTAACGCTTCGGATTGCAGATGCACTTTATGTGGAAACCGCGTTGCCATATATTTTGACATTCAGTACCTGAGGATGTATTCGTAATGTCATCCACACATTGTTCTTCCCTGAAACAAAATAAACCTAGNATACATTGTTCTTCCCTGAAACAAAACAAACCTAGGAACATCCCTGTTGTTTGTGTGTTGGTGAGGAAGGAGGGCAGTGCGCAGCGACAGAATGCGACGAGGAAGAAAACGACAACGTTTGAGGTAATTTGAACACTTTCCGCACGAGAATCTCTGTTCGAAGAAATGTTCACATGTACTTCGTTTTTTTTTTTTTTTAATATTAAACACATATGTTATAGAATAAATGCTTTAAAAACATACCGTAACATTATTTATTATTTTCCGAGTTTCATGCACATTTTATCAAATTCCTCATTCTGAAACTCTATCGAAGTTAAGAAATATTTTCCGCCTCTTTGCTTGGNACTCTATCGAAGTTAAGAAATATTTTCCGCCTCTTTGCTTGGGATCACGATTGAGCCTTGGTCAGACAAAAGGGTCTCCCACCAATGAGAGGCGGGCTCGATGCCCGGCGGGGTCCAAACTGTACTTCCGCATGTGGTAAACATGGCAGACGTTGTTTGCTCGTGTTACTTCCATTTTCCTCGCCTTTCCAATTTACATTTGCGCAATTTTCGTCTTACTTCAATCCCTTCTGTGTTACAGACTTCGGGAGTTAAGAACCGGTTATACACTGAAGGTTATACACTGAAGAGCCAAAAAAAAAAAAAAAACTGGTACACCTGCCTAATATCGTGCAAGGCCCCCCGAGCTCGCAGAAGTGCCGCAAGACGACGTGGTATGGACTCGACTTATGTCTGAAGGTATGCAGGAGGCAATTCACACCATGAATCCTGCAGGGCAGTCCACAAATCCAATCTGCGCCAATTTGAGAAAGGGTTGCACGTCTGTCACGTTTAATGATTCTCGTCAGTCACCGTTTGTCCCGTTCTTTCACGATCTTTTTCTGGCCGCAGCGATGTCGAAGATGTGATGTTTTACCGGATTCCCGATATTCACAGTACACTCGTGAAATGGTCGTACGCGAACATCCAAATGTTATCGCTACCTCGGAGATGCTATGTCTCATCTCTCGTGCGCCGACTATAACACCACGTTCAAACTCACTTAAATCTTGATAACTTGCCATAGCAGTAACCGATCTAGCTGCCGACTGCATCGCGTTACTCTGATTGGTTCCATACCTCTGTTATTTGCATGCGCACGCCTATACCAGTTTTTTTACTCGTCAGTGTATATTTATTTATATTTATATTTATACGTGTGTGCTCGTAGTTTATGTGTTTAAATTGTCCGGGAAGTGGGGCGTGTGTATGTTTATATAGATATACACGGAGTAACACAGGATGGAATGTGTTAATTTAGAAAAAATATTCCTTACAAGAAATTAAGTCAAAAATGCACTTTATTTTCTAGATAAATTCAAAATTGCAGCTATTATGCGCCCCAGAAAATTGGATTTAAATAAACATTTCTTTAAAAATCTGAAAACATATTGGAGGCTAAGCAACACAATTCTGGACAGTGTTACAGTAATGGAGTTACTTGTTATTCTGTAGGAATTTTGAGATAATAGTCCCCCTTTCAGTACCCAATTGTAAAAGTTAACAAAAAAAATTGGCGTGATTTGCTTGGATTAGCTGTTTTTTTTATATATCACCATGCTTANTTGAGATAATAGTCCCCCTTTCAGTACCCTATTGTAAAAGTTAACAAAAAAAATTGGCGTGATTTGCTTGGATTAGCTGTTTTTTTTATATATCACCATGCTTCTACTTTAAAAGGTGTGCGTACTAATGCCTGATAGGTACGCATTCTGAATTACAGAGTAACCGAGCGATCTGGGATTTTCCAGACCCTCATACATGCAGGCCCTGAATTGCCGTGTNTACTTTAAAAGGTGTGCGTACTAATGCCTGATAGGTACACATTCTGAATTACAGAGTAACCGAGCGATCTGGGATTTTCCAGACCCTCATACATGCAGGCCCTGAATTGCCGTGTTAGTGGTTTTAAGATGTGCAGACAAGCTACCACGGAGGCAGAGGGTGTCGTTAGGCACTGAGGTCACGGGCTTAGACTAAATGGATAACAATCGTCGCACAATCACGTGGAGAATCGCTACTGACTAAATATTCACATTTTCGTCGTTAAATGAAGAAATAAATTATATAATGTGAGAAGTGTATGTTAACTGAATGAAGTAAAGTGTTGATAAGCAGATTATCTATCATTCACAAATTCATAACGTGGTCATTGGTATTTAAATGCAGCCACGGTTATCATGTTATCAACTGAGATAATACAGACATGTTAAGATAATATAAATGTAGGCACCATTATATTTCAAGTACAGTATAATTGCAGGTATTACTGGAAATTGTTGGGGCAAACCATTCCCTTCCCCCCTTGTNGATAACAATCGTCGCACAATCACGTGGAGAATCGCTACTGACTAAATATTCACATTTTCGTCGTTAAATGAAGAAAGAAATTATATAATGTGAGAAGTGTATGTTAACTGAATGAAGTAAATTATAAGCAGATTATCTATCATTCACAAATCCATAACGTGGTCATTGGTATTTAAATGCAGCCACGGTTATCATGTTATCAACTGAGATAATACAGACATGTTAAGATAATATAAATGTAGGCACTATTATATTTCAAGTACAGTATAATTGCAGGTATTACTGGAAATTGTTGGGGCAAACCATTCCCTTCCCCCCTTGTACCATCACTAGCTAAAGCTCAGCTAAAAGTTTAATTCACACCCTGGGTACAGAGACATGCTCCAAATTTTACTATGCAAAATTCAGACATTAGAAAGTTATATTCTTCATGTTATGTAAGACGATCGTGATAGGTATCATGAAACACTCCAGTCAAGAACTTTTTCGTAGTACCATGAGTCAAGCAAGATATAGGCTGCTTACGGCAATGTGTTACTTGTAAGTTGTTACGTGAAACGTTAAGTCATCATGATTCCGGCCTGCGTCTGCCTCGTGGATCTGTCTCTAGTAAATGTGACACTATTGCACAACAAAAAAATGTCGAGTTGTGGCTCCAATTTAAATTATACTTTCAATGATATGTTAGACATATAATTGATAATTTGCTATCAACAATCCTTTGAGTATTTCACATTGCGTTTACGGTAAATTATATATATTACGAAGTGGGAATTTTAAAGGCCAATCCAAAACGTATTTAATTAACAGCGAACCACAGCTGAGAGGAGTTTTGGTATAAACACCATGATATAACACGCGATTGTAAGCTAAAATACCATGCACATTCTTATTAAAGATTTGAGTTTCTTATATATTGTACATGATGCTTAAAGTAACAATACTGGATATACATTAGGTTAAAATATTAGAAACCAATACAAATCCAATAAGTATAAGTTATTTTTTACGATAGTTTTTTAGCAGTAGAAATTATTGTAGGCAATGTAAGGAAATCCAACAAATGTATCCAGAATAAATCCTATTGTTTAATTTCAGCATTATTACTCTTCAGGCAGGGGAATAATAATTTCCAGTGGAGATGCAACAAGTATTTTTTACACTACAACTACAACTGCTGCGCAAGCACTGCCTTGCAGAGGTGCGGCTGAACGTTTTTGCCAACATTCTTGTGTAAAATACTATTTCATTGAATTACAGCAAGATTTTAAAGTTAAAACGGTTTGAAAATCTATCACTGTTGTGTATAAAAATGGTTTTTTTATTTGATGTACATTGTACAAATACGATGCATTGTTTTCCACATGGTGATTTTTTGTTCTTAGTCTCGTGTACAACGGAATGATACGTTGTGATGAGGTTGAATATACAAGTTCAACAGGCCTTCAGACAAGTTATAGAGAGACGGCAGATCTTGCGTATCGTGTTTGGAAGGTCGTAGTTAAGGTTCGAATCCTGGCCAGCATAAGGAATAATTTTCATGACCTCTAATATTTTTTATCTCGCCCATTTGTAGCCATTTTATTGAAATTTTCCTTCTGCAGGAGGTTTTCGTAATAACGACAGCAGTTTTGGGTCACCCTCGTGACAACACTGTGTGATCTACATGCACAAGTCAGTAAAAATACGACTTAATGACTGCCAGTGTTACCGCATCCGGGAGCTACTGTGTTCAACCCCGGACGTCTTACAACCCGTTTAGGAAAAATGCAGAAATGCCATTGCTTTGCCAAAACTATCTTTTAGCTAAGTAGACACTTTTGACTTCTCACTGCAAACCATAAGAAGAGTAACATAATAAAGGTTTTAACGTCTAGCACCACAACTGAGTTAAAACTAAAAGAAAAGCAATGGCTTTGTATTGTGGACAGTTAAGTAAATCGGCGATGTATCCCGGAAAGGCGCCAAGGCGCTACAAAGAAAAACTTGCTGATTTTCTTTATACCATAAGTCAACAATTGCAAAACTGCAAAATTGTATTTATTGGCGTTAACATATAATACAGTACACATTGAACTAACTCAACAAAGATGATAGGAAATTTGAGAGTTACTGTAAAGTAAATTGCTTGATAGCAACTCAGTCATGGAATTATTTTTGCAATAAAAAATTGCGCACCATTCAAGTTTGTGGGGATGTGTAGAGATATAATATTTGAAACACTTCCGGGTGACGAATCGTCAAGAAGATTGGGCGCTACACAGGACAGGAGCGATGCAGAGCAGCGCGGTGC